>JBBPBX010027228.1:0-37445 GCA_038048925.1 Garcialebias charrua | reverse complement strand
GACTGCGTCGAACATGAAAAGCTATGGAAGTGTTTGAAACAAATGGGCATCTCTGAACACATCATACAGCTAATAAAATCACTTTACAATGATCAGGAAGCAACGGTTAGGACAGCCTACGGGAACACGGAGTGGTTTCGAGTCGGGAAAGGAGTTCGACAAGGCTGCATACTATCACCAGTTCTATTCAACCTGTATGCAGAAGTGATTATGAGGCGATGCAATTTGGACGAATCTGAGATTGGAATCAAAATCGGCGGCAGAAACATCAATAACCTTCGATACGCAGATGATACAACCCTGCTCGCAGAGAGTGAAAAGGACCTCGACTGTCTCGTCCGACGAGTGCAAGAGGAAAGTGAACGAATGGGACTGTACCTTAACATCAAAAAAACAAAAGTTATGACCACTGCAGGCAATGGTGTAATGAACATGCAAATAAACAACACAGTAATCGAGTCTGTACAAGATTTCATTTTCCTTGGAGCAAAAATCGACCGCAGTGGGGCATCGGCGCCCGAGATCAAGAGGCGAATCACACTCAGCAGGACTGCAATGCAGGGAATGGAAAAGATCTGGAAGAGCAAGGATATTAGCATTGCAACAAAAGTCAGATTGGTCAACGCAATTGTCTTCCCTATAATGATGTATGGTTGCGAAAGTTGGACGCTTAGAAAAGAAGAGAAAAGAAAAGTCGAAGCATTCGAACTTTGGTGTTGGAGGAGAATGCTAAGAATACCTTGGACTGCCATGATGAAGAACAAGGCAGTTTTGGACCGCGTCAAACCGAAAATGTCATTATTGGGCAAAATCACCAAACAGCAGCTCTCATATTTTGGCCATGTGATGCGCGCTGATTCTTTAGAAACGTCAGTGATGCTGGGAAAAGTCAGTGGGAAAAGAAGACAAGGCCGCCAAAGAACAAGATGGCTCGACACTATCATGACAACAATGACTATGCCAATTGCAGATTTGAAAGAATTGGTGAAAGACAGGAAGGCGTGGAGTATGAAGATTCATAAAATGACCAAAAGTCGGATACGACTGATCGGATAATCATCATCATGACAAGTGAGCTAACACGACTGTGCTTTGCTTGGTCAACTTTCTTGGGGTTGCAAAACTGTATTCTAGGTCTTGCACATGAATGTTGGCCTCCTCCATCCACGTCATAGCTGCTTAGTGCCTACCGTGGCAGCTGGAACAGTTTGTAGCTTTGCCTTCGGTTGGTCATTGTCAGAAACTAAGGCAGCAGAGAATAAAGTGTTACAACAGGTCACCATGGTGTTATCTGAACGTTCAACAAAAAGAACGGTAATCTTGACAAATGAACATTTACCTTATTTTCCGCCTGATAAGTCTCACCTTTCTATAAGTCGCTTTGTCCAATTATTGGCAATAAATTGGAAAAAATCCATAAACATGTCACACCTTCAGTTAAGTCGCATCTGTTATGCATCACCGCGACGCGTCAGCGCCTCATTTGCCCTGCTGAAAATGGCGGCCACAGAAGCGAGCACGGAAGGACTTTACACGATTAACACGGTATAAACAATTATTTGTTTGCTGAAAATTATAGCAAAGATGTGTCTTAGCTGAACTTTTCCTTAATAAATGAACACAATTGTCAAATCAGGTGGATTTAAAAAGTAGTTTCGTTACGTGCATGCGCACAGGTGGGACGGCTTTATTTCGTTAAAATTTAGCTAAATAAACGCTTAAAAAATAAATTTCTTAGCTGACATTATAGCACAAGGATTCCTGAGCTTAACCGTTCCTTAATAAATTCACAAAATGGTCAAATCTGCTGGATTTAAATTGTTTCGCTTTTACATCTTCCAAACCGTCTCTTGCGCTGCGAAAATAAATTATGAATAAATCGAATTTTAGCTCAAATGTCTCATACAGGTAACAGTTTGTAAATGTCCATGTTGTGATTACTTTCTGTAAGTTTGATAAAAACCTGTTCTGTAGTTCATGACTTATTTAGATAAATAGTCTCCGGAAAAACAACGAGCTAACAGCTGCATATTTACGAAGCTAAAATATTGAATTTTATCTCAAACAATTCCAACAGCTAACAGTTTGTAAATGACCACACAGTAATTACATTCTGTAAGTTTAAAGAAAATCTGTCTGGTAATTCACGAGTTATTTAATAATAATAATAATCATTTTATTTAAAAGTGCCTTTCAGGACACCCAAGGACACTTATTTAGATAAATAGTAACAGTTTTTGCTAACAAACACAGCTAACATACCCCCAGAGCAGGAGGCCGGGCTGCAACAGAGTCAGTCCGACCAGAGGAGGCTGCCTTCTGACACATGAGGTGGGAACGGTCGGTGTACCCTAGCGGCCGAAAGTTGTACTGCACCATTTTTTTGCCAAAATGAAAAACGGTCATATCTGAGCCAAAAATTGGTCTAAAAATATGGGAAAAAATCCATAAACACATCTCACCTCTCTATTAGTTGCAGGGCATGCAAATTAGGCAAAAACTGTGACTTATAGTCCGGAAAATATGGTAGTTCCGTTATTTTGTCTGACATTGTTTGTTCCGAGGTTTAGGCAGCTCATGAAACGTAGACAGATCTATTTTTTACATAGTTCATTCTGTATTTTTACATTTCAGGTCATCTGTAAGTTGTACCTAAACCATTTTCATGGTACAGCATCTTTTTGCCTTTATTATGTTTACTTTTGCATGAAAACAATGCCGTTTTTTTGTTAAGACATGAAAGTAAAGTTTGTCCGTGCAAATTAAACTTTACTATCAAAAATTAGAATGCCACTTGTTCAGCTTGTAATTTGCAAGCAAATTGAATAAAGAAAGGGGTTTCTTATTTCTAGTTGTTCTTAGGCCTGTCACAATAACAAATTTTTGCTGGGCGAATAATTGTCTCAGAAATTAGTGCGATAAACGATAATATTGTTTGAAATTTGACAAAAATTAGTAATTATTGTCAAATTTAAGAAAAATTGTTGGTTAATTTGTTTTGCGTGTAGTACCTATTTTTGAGTACTGGATGGCAGCATTAGACTGTTTGAACCGAAGGATGGATAGTGAGGGAGCGAGCAGCGTCTCTTTAAGAAAAATGGGAGAGAGGTCTCTTGACGTGACACGGGCTGTCTCTCCTTCCTTTGTTTTCCAGTTCTCAAAATGGCGGACGCACGGTGTGGTTTGAGGTCTTTAGCATAGCAATTGTCACTCAAAGCTTTTAATAAACAATCAGTAAACAAGTTCTCAGCTTCTTTTTGCAGAGAAAAACAACTTTTTACACAAAGGCACATGTTTCAACCATGAATTTCAGAGCTTTGACAAGATGTAACAAGATGTAGTTTTTTTCCGGATGTCGGCCTGTTAGCTTAGCGCGTAGCTTAGCTTCTCAGCTTAGCTTCTCAGCTTAGCTGCTTTTAACGATCCAAAAACGTGATTTTTGGTTCGTTAAAACAGATTTTAAAGAGAAAAGAGAAAGGAAGGAGACAGTGAAGAGCACCGGAGTTGGGCCTTTTGCCATCCAGTGTCTTCAGCAGAAAGAGAGAGACGCAAAGAAACGATAAAGCCGATAAATGAAAATGAGTTCAATAATTTTCATTTGTCATGCGATTCATTGATTTATTGTTTATTGCGACAGGCCTAGTTGTTCTTTGACTTTATCTAGAAACTAAATTTGGACCTTTTTGTATAAAGTCTGAGAAGCCCTGATTGTGGTTTTCTGAGCCATGCCCAGATATTTAATACTGTTCTTGTTGCTTCTTCGAGCTTACTGGTATGTCACGGCTCTGAGACTCAACACAGATTCGCAGACCATAAAAAAAGTGCCGTTTGATTTAATCCACTGTGTTTGAATGCAGAATCTGTGCTGGCTGAAATGAATAAAGTGGATTAACTGTGTCACAGGATAATGCAGATTAAACTGGTCAACACAATCACCGAGTGGTGCATATGGTCTACAGGGGGGGCGGAGCTTAACCTTTGTTTCTCAGACAGAAAACAGGATGAAAATATTTGGGTTTTAATTCCAGTGTTACTCGTCAAGCGTCTCACTTTTACACAAGCGTGAACAGTTTTCGAGGATCTTTTTTCCAACAGTCCCTGTAACACCATGCACGGTTTCAAAAATCTGCCCTGACAATGCAAATTGCACTTGCTAATGAAAGCGTTTAGTTATTCAGGTGCTGGCCTCTGGAGGGAACCGTCAGCATGTCTCTTGATCCTTGAAGTGATCTCCCCTCCCCGTCGCTGGGCGAGGGCCGGCAGTCGCGCTCGTTCTGACGGCGGACATCCAGCCGGGGTGGCAGCTGGAGAAAATCCATTCCCAGAGTGAGCGTTCTGCTGAGGCAGGTACGCCGACCTTTGAGTCGTCTGATGGGTCAACGCTCCTCAGCCTGCCAGGGCGTTGGTGGCGACACGCCAAGCCCGTGGCGGTGCTCGTAGTAAAGCTCTTGGCAGCTCGGTCAGCGTACAGTATGGTACAAATACTCACCGACAGATGCAGGTGACAGATGACGATAGGACGATGAGACGAGGGGGGGAGCTGATGAAAGTGAGAGGTTTTACCCGTGTGCTCCGGAGCCATCCAGACTGTTGACTCTGATTACAGCGCAGCATACCCGTCGCAGAATTTATTTCCAATCGATTAGCGCAGTTGATCACGTTTATTTGGCACCTAATTATTGTTTGTGAACTCCTCTTGGAGGCCTTTCCGGGCAGCGGCGTGTTTCTGCTTCGTCCGCAGTAACCCTGCGCATGGGATAATAAAACGTTGTCTCCTCTCAGGTGCCCACGGCGTGAGAGAGGAGCCCCGGTTTGTGACGGCACGCGCCGGAGAGAGCGTGATCCTGGGGTGTGACGTGTCCCCTCCCCTGGACGGCCAGCAGCCCCCCTACGTGGTGGAGTGGTTCAAGTTCGGAGTGCCTATTCCCTTCTTCATCAACTTCCGCTTCTACCCTCCTCATGTGGATCCAGAGTACACGGGTAAGGAGAGCAGAACTTGCAGTTACCGTTGTGAACGACTCTCAGCTACTACCACGTCAAATTGTGGCTCAATATCTGTAAAATTCACTGGGTTGCAGTGATTTTTCGGTTTTCTGATGATGATTGGCTGTAGCGGCCATCTTGAGTTGGATTTATTACAAAAGTTAATCAGATGTAGCTGCAAATCCAGTGATTAATTTCTGAAAGTTTTATTCTGTTCCATCTAGTGGTTCATGATTTTTTTTGCTAACAGACCAACACTTTAACAGTTACCGTATTTTCCGGAATATAGGTTGCGACTTTTTATCATTTTTGCATGCCCTGCGACCTATATTCAGGTGCGACTTATTTATGGCTTTTTATAAAATAAGCTGATTTGTAATCATTTATTAACAAAAATTAAACTGAGACACACTCTTACAATAATGCCAGCTAACAAATATATTTATTTAGGTGTTTATCCTGCTAAAATTAAAATACCGGTACATGCAGGTCTGTTCGCTGCTACTGCATGTCTGGTGCTGCGCGTGCACGTTTTGTTTCATCAGACGTAGCGAAACAAATTTTTAAATCCAGCTCATTTCACAATTACGTTCATTTATTAAAGAAAAGTTCAGCTCAGACACATATTTGCTATAATTTTTATCAAACAAATAATTGTTTTTAAGTGTTATCTTCTTAAAAGCCTTGTTTTGCGCTCCTGTGGCAGAAATTTGCAGCAGAGCTAAATAAGGTCCACATTTTGATGTAGGTGCGACCTATATTCAGGTGCGACCTATATATGGATTTTTCCTAATTTTTGGCAATAATTGGACAATGCGACCTATATTCCGGTGCAACCTATATTCCGGAAAATACGGTAATCTCTTTAGTTCCCTCTTGCAACTTTTTGGGAGTGAGTTATTATCACTGACACATTCAAAACTAGGATAAGTAAATTCTGCTAAGATCAACTTCTGAACCTAGAAAGGTATAGACACTGATTTTACATGTACACTGTATACCTAAATGCTATTTTCAACTGAATCGTATATGCTTTTATTTAATTAAAACATATTTTTGTAGGTGCTGTATGATTTCTCACTGCAGTTAATAAAAAAACTGACAGTAGAATGAATTTGAAGATTAAAAAAGAGAAGTATGGCCTGTAGAACACGGAATCAAAAAATGGGAAATTTTTTAAGACAGAACAGTTTGAAAGTAAAATGCCGAGGGGCGAGTAATTGAAGTTTCACGAGAACCAAAAAAAAGCCTTTATATGAGGCGGAGGAGGCAAGCGTGAAACTCTTAAGGTGAGAGTCGGTGTCAAGATAAAGAACAAAAATAATGGGTGACTGACTGATGGAATAAAATTAAGATCTAATGAAAGAAACAGAAGGAGCAGAACAGCCCTAATGGAATTGGTTTGAGAGTGAAATGCAAAAAGAGAAGAGCGGTGAAAGATGGAAGAGAGCCACAGATGGAGACGGCTGTTACAAAGACTGTTATTGGAAGTGGAAATGAAACTGACACTTGTTAACGATGGTGTAAGTGATTTAGAAAGTCAGAGGCTTAGAAATGTGATTTCAGACTGTCTCTACTGAAGTTGACTCCACCTTGTTGCGACACGATCAAACTGCTGCATATTCATACTGAGATTAGTCATAAATGACAAGCAAAAATATTCTTCTTGTCTGTAACTTGCCTGAAGGCTTTTTTCTTTTGGTCATGAACCATATCTCATCCTCATTAGTATCAGAACATCAAGAGCCTTGCCTTTTGGATCCGCTTCACCATGACAGACCAGAGCAGATAAAGCTCTAATCCATCAGTCCATTGACTGCTCCTGCTTGAGAATAAAACTTACTCCTGGCCCAGAGGGAGCATTGCACTTCTTTCCAGTTGTGAGCCATGGCCCCAGACTCTAATCGTAGTTGTTTCAGACTCAGCAGTGAACTGCCTCAGTGCACGCTAAAGCTCATGGCTTGAAGGTGCCAACAGAACTACATTTTCAGCAAAAACATAATACCCGAGGTTCCCAAACCAGACACCGTCATCCCACCAGCTGCATGCTGCATGCCTTGAGATCCTGCTTGTCAACACAAACAGGATCAACAAGGGTCAGTCTTGGTGGAGTCCAACTCACATTGGGAACGAGCTCAATTTAATGCAGAGATGTGGATCCAATCTTTTATGCTAATTGTACGGGAATCAAATAGCCGTCACCCCATACTTCTGCCACACCCTCCACAGAATGCCTTCTCTGGATCCATAAAACATGTAAACTGGACGGTGAAACTGCCATGAGTTCATTAGCAAGTCTTGAAGAGAAAACATCTGGTCCACCCACAACTGTCTGAAAGCCATGATGTTCATCTGAGGTCTGACTGTGGGTCAGGAGCTTCCTTCTGGCCCACTGGAGAAAACTTCCCTGGGTATAGGCTGAGAAGTCTGATACCATAATATGCCCTATGTACACAATTCTTAATTGAAATCGTAATATTTCTGTGGTTTCCAGTTGTGTGTCACTAAAGATTTTTGGATCCGGTTCAGGGTAGAGGTTTTTGGAAATGCTTGGCATTTGTTTTTAAATCGAGCATGCACACTACAAAAGGCTGCAGTCAATAGTTTGTCTGCACCTGCACAAGTAGATGAGTGGAAGTAACAATGGCAGATAGCAGAGTGCTGTTTGTGCTTCTCACTGCACGGGAGCAAACCATCCACATCCTTGGTCCAAACTAACATTCACGTATTCACCATTTTAGATGTAACTCTTATCATGCTCTGACCTGAATTACGTGCACGCTGGCTTGTGTCGTTGAAATACAAAAGCCACAGCACTGAATAACTGAAGTAAAAAAACAGTTTTCTTGTTCTAAAAAAGCTATGTCTGGTCCTCTGGACATTCAAAAAACAAAACAAAACAAAGCCAAAAAACAAAACTGTAGAAATGTTTCGTCTTTCGTCCAAAAGACTTCCTCAGTCTGAGATGCTGTATTCAGCTCAGTCTTATAAATAGCACCCTCTCACAGTGGATCAACCAGTTGGCTGATGACAGCTGAAACCAGCTGCTCACATGATCAAGGAGGACCATCAGCCTAACGATGGATCGTTAGCACCCTGATGGTTGTTTGCTATTCACAGAGGGCTGAGTGATACTAGCAATAACAGCATTGTAAGAGGGGGACAGTTGAACGCAGTTCAAAGTTGACAGTTGAAAGACGAAACGTTTCTACAATTTTGTTTTGTTTTGTTTTTTGAATGTCCAGAGGACCATACTTAGCTTTTTTAGATTTTTCTACCTGGATTATTGAGCATGCATCAGTGCATTTTTCTTCTTGTTCTTCTTGTTCTTGTTCTTGCTCTTCTTGTTCTTTTTCTTCTTTCTTTAGCTTTTCCATATTCAGTGGTCTCCACAGCGAGTCATCCTCCTCCACCTCACTCTGTCCTCTGCATCCTCTGTCCTCACTCCAGCTACCTCCATGTCCTCTCTAACTGCATCCATATATCTCCTCTTTGTTTTCTCCCTGGCAGCTGCATCCTTCGACCAATATACCCACTGTCCCTCCTTTGCATGTCCAAACCATCTCATTCTGGTCTAACTTTATCTCCCAGTTGTTCAACATGTGCTGTACTTCTGATTATCTCATTCATTCCTAATCTTATCCATCCTTGTCACTCCTAAGGAGAACCTCAGCATCATCATTTCTGCCACTTCCAGTTCTTTCTCCTGTTGTTTTGTCAATGTCTCTGTCTCCTGTATGATCGTACAGCATAGCTGGTCTCAACACTGTCTTATAAGATAAACCATCCATCCATCCATTTTCGTCCGCTTATCCGGGGTCGGGTCGCGGGGGTAGCAGCCTAAGTAGGGAGGCCCAGACTTCCCTCTCCCCAGCCACTTGGAGCAGCTCCTCTGGGGGAATCCCAAGGCGTTCCCAGGCCAGCCGAGAAACATAGTCCCTCCAGCGTGTCCTGGGTCTTCCTCTGGGTCTCCTCCCGGTGGGACATGCCCGGAACACCTCACCAGGGAGGCGTCCAGGAGGCATCCTAACCAGATGCCCGAGCCACCTCAACTGGCTCCTCTCGATGTGGAGAAGCAGCGGCTCTACTCCGAGTCCCTCCCGGATGACTGAGCTTCTCACCCTATCTCTAAGGGAGAGTCCAGACACCCTGCGGAGAAAACTCATTTCAGCCGCTTGTATCCGAGATCTCGTTCTTTCGGTCATAACCCAAAGCTCATGACCATAGATGAGGGTGGGAACGTAGATCGATCGGTAAATTGAGAGCTTTGCCTTTTGACTCAGCTCTCTCTTCACCACGACAGACCGGTACAGCGCCCGCTTCACTGCGGACGCTGCACCTATCCGCCTATCGATCTCACGCTCCAGTTTTCCCTCATTCGTGAACAAGATCCCGAGATACTTAAACTCCTCCACTTGGGGCAGGACCTCCTCCCCGACCCGGAGAGGGCATGCTACCCTTTTCCGGCTCAAGACCATGGCCTCGGATTTGGAGGAACTGATCCTCATCCCGGCCGCATCACACTCGGCTGCAAACCGCTCCAGTGAAAGCTGTAGATCACGATCTGATGAAGCCAGTAGGACCACATCATATAAACCACTGAACCACTATAAACTGAAGAAAAAAACACAAATTGTTCACATGTAAAGAGGGCCATAGGTAGAAAACACTGTTAGATCCCCTCCCTTAAAGATAACGATCACCACACCAGTCAGCCACTCAGTAGGTGTCTGATTTTCCACAGAACACTGAAGAGACGTGTCAACTATGACAGCTCCACAATGCCAGACCTTTCAAGATGTGAGGACCATTCTCACCCAATCCTAGCACCCTGCCACCAGGGAACTTTTTAACACCCTTGATGACCTCTGCCATGGCTATGGACCCAACTTGCCATCAGTTCTCAGTCGTTCACTCCTCATGAGTAGAAAAATGCTGGTGAAGATTCTCAGTCGTCCAGGACATGATAAATCAAAAAAGGCGTTCAATACAAGATCAACTGGACTTTATTTGTAACAGAAGACGTTTCGCTCATCATCCGATGAGCTTTCATGAGTAGAAAAGGGACCAGATTAAGGAAAACCTCAGTGTTCATTCCACCACAATAAAAAAATCCCTTGTGTGTGCCAGTAGCCTGGTTAAAACCAGACCCTTGTCCTTCACTTCGCTTTGTCTGGGTCTGGGACTTGTCCCATAGACAAGGATTTCTCCGGTAGATTTTTGACCGGACCAATCAGAGAACAGAAGGCGGAGTTTTGTTAGTTTAGCCTGGCGAGGTCCAGGCTATCAGATAAATAGCTCAGAAACCACTCGGTGGATATTTTTTCTGCTACCAGTGTGTAATTATATGGCTCTAATTTACTGACTGTTGGCCTGGATGAAACATTTGAGATAAAATTCGATTTTTTATAATTTATTTTCGTAGCGCACCCGAGGCTGTTTGGAAAATGTCAAACCGAAACTATTTAAATCCAGCAGATTTGACCATTTCGTGAATTGATTTAGGAACTGTTAAGCTCAGGAACACTTCTGATATAACGTCAGCTAAGAAATATATTTTTTCTCAGCAAAGAAATAATAGTTTTTTACCTTGTTTTCATGAAAATTCCTTCGTGGCGGCAGCCATTTTAACTGACGACGTCAGTCGACGTCGTTCAAAACTCCGCCTTCTGTTCTCTGATTGGTCCGGTCAAAAATCTACCGGAGAAATCCTTGTCTATGAGAGAAGTCCCAGACCCTAGTACGAAGCGAAGTGAAGGACAAGGGTCTGGTTTTAACCAGGCTAGTGTGTCAGCAGTTTCCCACCCAAATCAAACATAGAAGGTCTTCTTTTCTTTTATCACCAAACAAATTGCCAGAACCACCTTTAGGCCAGAAGTCCCTTTGGCCTCTTTGAATTGCTCCCACATACAGTATTAGTTTTTGCTTCATCAGCCACAGAAGCTTCTGTCCTTTTATCTGTCCTGTACCTGTCGGCGGTGTTACGAGTCCTCAGGGACAGCCGAGCACCGAACCCCCAGTCATGTCTGTTCCTCACACCATGCACTAGCTTTGTACACATATTTACAGTTCCTGGTTAAAAATGTTCAAGTTATCAGATATTATTAACACGGTTCTGCCTGTATTGCATGTTTTTAACCTAATTTAAGCTCACGTCATTGAAGATATTTTTGTGTTTGATTTTGTATCCAGGAGGTGATTGAGGCTATCGCGGACTGCGCCTTCAAGACCTCACCTTTCCCCATCCTTTTGTCTTTTGAGAACCACGTGGACTCGTAAGTCAGCCATTTGTTTAAAGTCAGCAGCTTTAGTTGTTGACCTTTTGTGATAGGTTCTGCCTGTCACAACGCAACCATCAGCTGTCAGCTGTCAGAGATTAGGAGAGGATTTTGACTGGCTGTGTTATCTTTAATAGCTCCGAGGGGATTTGGAGGAAGAACATACATATTCAGAGTATTGACGTTTCAACGAGAAATAACAGTTGTTTGTGTGTGTGTGTGTGTGTGTGCTGTCTCGCAGACCGAAGCAGCAGGCTAAGATGGCGGAGTACTGCAGGTCAATATTTGGAGATGCGTTACTGACAGAACCACTGGAGAAATATCCTGTGAGTACACAGAATGCTCACACACACACACACAACACAACAGTGCATGCTCTCTCTCTGACATTCACACGTTCATGCACACAGGTTCATAAGACATGGCTCTAGTGAAGTCGTCAGCAGGTCTTAACACACACACACGAGTGCACTGAGGAGATGTCAGTGAACTTTTATGTACGTTGCCGCTAAAAGTTTAGAAAGTCAAAACTACAAATAATGATGAATTATTTTTTACATGCATAAAATCATTTCTCGGCTTTATTTGTTGCGGATATAAAAATGTATATTTTTCTCTCTTTTTTTATTATCTGAGTTATATTACTACGACGGAGCTTCAGGGCCATGTTAACAAAATTTTTTTAATTAATTAGAACTGTAAAAAAAAAAAGAAATCTTGTATGACTTTTTCTTCTCATCATTTTATGGCTTTAAAAAAAAATTTCCTTAGCGCGGCAATGTAATTTTTATTGTTTTTTTTTTTTTAGCATGGTCCTAAAGCTCTGTCGTAATATTACAGTGGTGATTGAAAGTGTTTTAATCATATAAAATTATCTGGATGCATGAATATGGAACCAAAGAACCTGATACACAACCAAGACTAAAAAAAAAACGTTTGTTTTTCTTTGACAAGAGATGCCAAATATTATGTAGTACAACATTATGTAGGATCAATATTAAAATCAAAACGGCATTAGAAACAGGTTTTAAATTTCACGGGACCTTTTTTGAGGGGGTCACTGCATAAGTCCTGAAGCACCCCATTTACTGTTCAGCTGGTACTCTTCTGTTTTTGTCATGATTTTTGATTTTCTGCTCCTTACACAACTTTGGAAGAACTCATTAAAACGTGTGACCCAATTAGGAATAAGGTGCTATGACATCAAGTTTGATGGTGCTAAGATGGTTTCTGTAGTCCGCCCTCTCCCCCGCCGATTCGTTTGAGGCAGTCATGACCAAAAACATGCAAGAGACAAATGGCCATGTTAAAATGTTCTACCTGGATTATTGAGCATGAATCAGGATATGTTTGACCACTTTGGCCATGACTGCCTCAAACGAGTCGACGAGGGAGAGGGTGGACTACAGAAGACATCTTAGCACCATCAAACTGGTTGAACCACTATGTGAAGGTGCTACTTATAAGACTGAGTTTGTTGCAGCTCCTTGGACTGATGAAGTCTTTTAAATGAAAGACGAAACATTTCAACAAAAATAATCCATCCAGAGGACCCGACTCAACTTTGTTAGAAGGTGATATGACTTTTGGCAGTTGTAAACTTTATAATGTAGAAAAAGCTCTGCGGAAAAAAAATGTAGACAAATATGCAAAATTGGTGCAAAACCCAGTCCTTTTTTGGCGCTGCAGCATATTTCACGGCAGAAACATCATTCAGCTTTTCAACAAGTCACAGAACTTCGCCCACTGGACAGACATTTAGCCTTTTTTTGTTTGTTTGTTTGTTTTCACACAATCCCAGTTAAAGTTTTATGAATTTTGCATGATGTTTAGTGCATTTCCTACACATGTTGTGCATCAAAACGTAGATATTTTTGTCTTTTTTCACCTACTGTCTGTCACTCTTGTGGGACTTTGTTTTCTTTCACATCCCCTCAGATTGCAGCATCGTCTAAACTCCCACTGACTTCACTTTTGTCTGAGCTCTCCACCACACTTGACTTGTAGAGTCTAAAAATGACAAATCTCCTACACAAAACACATTAGATTCATAAAAAAATAAAGATGTGTGATCATCAGACATGTCTTCTACAAAGTAATGTACCTACAGTTAGGAGTTGGTTTCAAAATGGCTAAAAGCTTTTTGAGAATTAATTGTTAGTCTGTGTTTCTGTCTGCCTGTTGTATCCGGAGTGCTGTCAGAATGAGACACATAGTTGTGTGGTTTCCTTAGGGATCCTAATTTAATCTTTATTTATACAGGTTAATCCCATTGAGCCTCAGGAACTCATTTACAAGAGAGACCTGATTTTAACAAAAAGTGATGACAACAATAGACAATCATAAAGGATGCATACAAATTGAGATTTTATTTTATTTTATTAACAAATGAAAATAAAATAGTATTTAAAAGGAAAAGTAACAAAAAAACAGCTAGATTGCAAGGCGATGTAGAAAAATAAAAACAGGAACATGTCTGCATTGGTTCTTGCCACAAACTTAACAGATGTTTAAAGCCATTTAGAGAGGTCAAGGTCAAGGTCGAGAGCGTCAGATCTTCTTGCAAGATATTCCAGGAAGTAGGAGCAGAGTAGGAGAAGGCCATTTTGCCAAGCTCAGTCCTCACTGACGGAACACTGCAGGTAATCATGTCCTGAGAGCGCACGCTGTAGCTGCACTCACACAGAGACATGTAGGAGTGCACCATGATAGACAACATCCAACATCTGCAGGGTGCTTGTAGGAGCATTCATGTAGAGAATGTCACCGTAATCAATGGAGGGAAGGAAAGTCACAGATACAAGGCGTTTCCTAGCATTCAGTGTTAGACATGATCTGTTTCTGAAAAAGAAACCCAGTTTAACTTTCAGTTTCTTCACTAGGTTTTCCACGTGGAGTTTAAAAGAGAGATGTGAATCGACCAGGATACCCAGATATTTATAGGAATCAACAAACTCAATAGGGACACCATTTGAGGATAAAATCAGAGGAAGAACTGCTGGGACCGACTTCCTATTTGAAAAAAAAACATCCCTTTGGTTTTATCAGCATTTAGGACAAGTTTGAGACGGAACAAATCTGACTGGATGATGTCAAAAGCAAATAGCAAAATCTGGAAAACCTTAGCTGTTTTAGCTCGACAGTAAACATCTGTGTCATCAGCATAGAAATGTAAGGATGCTTCAGGGAAGTTTGAGCTACATTACCTATGTACTGTAGATTGTAAAGAGGGTGGGTCCTAAGACAGAGCCTTGTAGAACACCATTGCTGACTGTTAGATAACTGGAAGAAGTACCATTATGTTGAACACATTGAGTCAGAGTCAGAGTCAGAGAGAGTCAGAGAGTCTTTATTGTCATTTGCACCGCATGTGGTACATGAGATGAAAACGAGATTATGTACACGAGGTCCCAGTTACATCCAACAACAAATGAAAGAGAAAAACAGTAATAACATCTAGAACTAACTAAGAAAAGCATCAACTAGTAATACACAGCTAACTAAGAAAAGCATCAACTAGTAATACACAGCAGCACGAACATGAGTTTGTATGAGCAGATGGTCACAGATGAACACAGCAACAAGAAAACAGATCAGCATCAGTATGATGTGATATTTTGCAGTGTTTATTTTTTATTTTATTTTTATTTATTCATGAGTCTAACAGCCTCAGGGTAGAAGCTGTTCCTCAGTCTAGTGGTTCTACACTTGATGCTCCTCAACCTCCGTCCTGAGGGGAGTGGGGCAAAGAGTGAGTGTGCTGGATGAGTGAGGTCTTTCATGATGCAGGTGGCTCTTTTCCTGCATCTGGAGGTGTAAATGTCTGTGATGGTGGGGAGACTGACTCCAACAGACTTCTGTGCAGCCTTCACCACTCTCTGCAGAGCTTTCCTCTCTTCAACTGTGCAGCCTCCATGCCACACGTTGATGCTGGAGCACAGGATGCTCTCCACTGCACACCTGTAGAAGGAGGTGAGGACTGGGCTGCTCAGACCAGCTCGTCTCAGCCGTCTGAGGAAGTAGAGTCTCTGATGACCTTTCTTGATCAGGCTGGTGGTGTTGTTGCTCCAGCTGAGGTTATCATTCATGTGTACACCCAAGTATTTGTAGCTGGAGACCACTTCCACTGCAGACCCACCTATTTTCAGTGGGGCATGGGTGTGTTTGTTCCTTCTGAAGTCCACAATCATCTCCTTTGTCTTCTTCACATTCATGTGAAGATTGTTCTCTTTGCACCAGCTCTCCAGGTGTTCCACCTCCTGTCTGTAGCTGGACTCATCATTGTTTGTAATGCATCCCACCACCGCTGTATCATCTGCAAACTTAACAATATGACAGCCTGGAAGTGTGGCTGTACAATCATATGTGAGCAGAGTGAACAGAAGGGGGCTCAGCACACATCCCTGAGGAGAGCCAGTGCTGAGGGTTATGGTGGAGGAGGAGAAGTTGTGGATCTTCACGGACTGTGGTCTATCTGTTAAGAAGTCTAGTATCCAGTTACAAATAGAGGGGCTTAGTCCAAGTGTAGATAGTTTGTCTATCAGAGTTTGGGGGATCATGGTGTTGAAGGCAGATGTGAAGTCCACAAAGAGCAGACGCACGTATGAGTCTTTCTGATCCAGGTGGGTGAGAGCAGTGTGGACCACGGAAGAAATGGCGTCCTCTGTTGATCGGTTCTCACGGTATGCGTATTGATGAGGGTCCTCATTGATGTTGACGGTTGCCTTGATGTGGGACATGACCAGTTTCTCAAAACATTTAGCGACTATCGGGGTGAGGGCCACCGGTCTATAGTCATTCAGACCAGTCACTGTGGAGCTCTTTGGGACTGGGATGATGGTCGCGGTCTTCAGGCAGGTGGGAACTGACTCCAGTGCAAGTGAGGTGGTGAAGATGTCAGCCAGCACCTCACAGAGCTGGTCCGCACATTCCTTCAGAACTTGCCTTAGATCTGAAAGATAGTTAGAGAACCAACCAATGGTGTGACCTGAGAAACCGATTTCTGAGAGCTTTTGACAAAAGATGGTATGATCCACAGTGTCAAAAGCTTTAGACAGGTCTAAGAAAAGTGCAGCACAATAATCCTTAGCATCCAATGCTTCAACAACGTCATTAAATGACGATGATGAGCCAATGAAGAGCCAATGAGCCACTGGCAGCAGCTTTACCATTTCTTTTCTTTTTTTATGCAAAGTACTTCCAGTACAGCAAATCATTGACATTTTGACAGCCTAGATTATTACTGAAGAAAATCCAAATTATTGTTAGATAAAAAAACAACAACATAATAATAACACAGTATCTCGGCTGTAGTGGCACTGGCACCCTTAATTTCTGAGGACGTTCTCGGCCTTTAAAAACGTAGCTCTATTTATTGCGTATCATTCATTCAAGAACTGTTTCTTACTTTTTACTCCCTCGCGTGCGTGATGACTTAACGTGCCGAAGAAGGTAACGTTTGACGCCAACTCATCCATTCCTCTTCCTCTGCACCACCTCTCCGCCTCTCCCAGACTGGAAAAGACGTGCGTTTAAGATCCAATGGAAGTGTTTTGTTCTGTAATCACAACTTGGCTTTTCTTGGCAGTCCTTTATCTGCCTCTCCTCTGTTGCCATGGCTACTAGTGAAAGCTTGCATTGTCCTTTTGTGGTCAACCCCCCCACCACCACCTCTTCGAGCACCCCTCCATCCAAAAGGCGTCTTTGTGTGTGATGACGCAAGCACTTGCGTGATACAAATGTAGACACTTGTCGCACAAACTCTCGCTCTTGTGTAACCCGAGCACAAACTTGAGAACAGGCCACACAGACCGCTCTGCACACAGGACGTGCACTTGAACCCAACACTCAAGGGGAGTGGGGGGGATGCTGTTGTCCCAGTCGGTGCAACACTAGAGACGCTAAAGCTCCCATGATGCAGCATTATCTCAGTTCCAACAGGCTGCCAAAGACACAACCCTCTGAGAATGACAGCCCTCGGACTGGGTTTGACATTGAGGCACATCAGGGAGAAGCTGTTTGAACGGAGCAGCAGAGGGAAAGGGAAACGTCAGGGGTGAGGATGAGACAGAGTTGGAGTTACATAAAGGGAGAGAGCCTGAATGAGACTCTCCCCTCAGAGCTTGTAATAAGTGAGAACAGTGAGAGCAATGACAACCTCACCTCCTCTGGCAGCGGTGCAGTCTGCGGAGTATCAAATGGAGTATGAGCTCCAGGTCCGTTGGCGCTGTGGCAGACAGGATAATACAGCCACATTGGTTCCAGCTCAACCAAGGGCAGGAGAAAGGGGATTATCATTTCTATAGAAACGTCATCTCCCGCTTCACTAAAACTCTGTTTCTTTCATGATCCCTTTACCTTCTGCTGGTTAAAATGAGCAATCTGCAGATTAGAGCAAAAAATACCCCAAAGTTATGCAGAAGATGTGTAATTAAGTCATTTTGATGTTTATGTCTCCTACTGAATTTACTATGCAGGCTCTTTTGCCATTTTGTAATAGCTAAAAAATATGTTTTGTTGTTGTGTTTATAAATAGGATGCTTTGTCTTGCAGTTCTTTTATGCTTACTGAAAATAAAAAGTTCTGGCTGCAGACAAACCAGAATTGGCCGACGCGTTCAGACAGAGCACACATAAGATGATGTTTAATGATATTAACAGGCCCGAGGGTTGAGTCGCTTTCTGGTTTTTAAAATTAAGGAGGAATTTTGCCAGAAGTTATTTTGTTCCTCGCCATTTCAGAGGTGGAAAAAAAAGAAAAGCTTTTAAAAAAATTACAGCATTCTCAGCTTTCAGTATCTGGTGTGACGTCCTGGCCCAGATGCAGCAAAACAGGTCCAAACCATGATACTACCACCACCATGTTTCACAGATGGGATAAGGTTCTGATGCAGGAATGCAGAGTTTTACTTTCTCCAAACAGAACACTTTGAATTTAAACCTTTTTATTTTTTTATTTTGGTCTCATTTGTTCACAAAGCATTCGTCCAACAGTCAACCAGATGAAGTTATTTAGGCAATAATAATATTTAATATTCAGCATGAAGCTTTTCAACAGCTCTGGCTTGTCTGAATATTTATTTTTAAATCAAGACTTATTGATGGGCCTCTAGAAATGCAGTTTGTAAAACAATCTGCTTTAAATGTAACAGATCAGAGATGTACAGTAGAATGTGACGAATGAAAAGCGCACAATAAATACTTTTAGAAAATCAGTTACTTTACACCATTTGTCATATTTATGTGATTTTATGTTGGGTTCCAGTAGATTTGTCTGAGACTGACTCAAACAGGATCATTTGATGGTTTTTGTGCTGCTTCCTACATCAAAAGTCCATGCGCCTGAAAAAAATAGATTTTATTGCTGGGAAAAGTCGGCGTGATAATCGTTGCATCTTTGGAAAAATATTCAGAGTTTATGTTGTGAACTGTGCATATTTACCATCACAGGAAACTTCTTGACAGTGAATTATTAATACTCCTAAACACTTTGATCCATAAGCAGTGTATCCAATAAATAAATTAGAAGGCCTCATACTTTTAACACGTCGTCTCGTGAGGGTGAGAGTTGGAGTTAAACACAGTTTCAGCTGCAGAAAGTGAACTTCTTTTTACTCATCCATTATCCTCCTCATCCAGAGAAAGCAATAAATTCATATCTGCATTTGAATTTGGCTCATCCACACACAATGAAATAACAAATTTTTAACAATCTCTTACTAATTTCTCTCCTTCAGGGATGTTTTAGCTGCATGACCTCTCACTCTTCATCCGTCTCCCTGCAGCTGGAGTCTGGCGTACCACTCCCCAGCCCAATGGAGCTGGTGGGGAAGATCTTGGTGAAGAACAAAAAGAAACACCCCAAGACGGATGGAAGCACGAAGAAGAAACTCTCCGAGCAGGTTTCGAACCCCTGCAGCGATTCTTCCAGCGTCTGTGAGCCCTCCTCCCCCAGCGCAGGTACAGCACCGCTGATACGTCACGTCCAAATTAAACGAAGCCACCAAGAGATGTATGCTGGTCGTCCAGGACATGATAAAATCAAAAAAGGCGTTCAATACAAATACACCAAGAGATGCCGCAGCCTCCTGGGTGATGATGCTTCACATTTAAAGTGGTCTGTGCTGAGAACAAAAACTTCTACGCTGACAAAGAAACTGTAAAACAAACAAAAAACTTTAAAATGTTGAAGATTTGATTTTTTATGGAGGTTTTCAGTGGGTTATATGTGCATTACAACATGCTAGAGCCTGTAATATGGATTATTTTGGTTTTAATAAGTCCATACATTGTTGTGGTTTGTTCTAATGTTTTATTTTATTTGTTTTTGTATTTGTGGTTGGTTGTATATTAAAACTAGAAATCCACTATTCTGACGCTAATGCCACACTGCCCCCTGGTGGTGAAAAATAAGAACTACAACCCTTACTGCTTCACTGTTGGAGTTTGAGCCATAGATAATATATACCTGTGTATATATCTATGGTTTGAGCTGCTCTGCAAGTTGCACGGACACATTCAGAGACAGTTTTAAACCTTTGCATGTCAGAAGAGAACACATCTGTTTTTAGCTTTAGTGAGTAAATCAAACTGCTAAGTGAGTTTGAGGGATAAGGCATCAAAGTTGATCTCAAAAGTTTTATTTTCACCTCCCAGGTTCCACCAAAGAGGAGCCTGCAGATCCCTCGCAGCCCTCTGAAGGTCCTGATCCCAGCCTGAGACCACATGGCAGGAAGTCCATCGGTGAGTCATGACTGCAGTCCTCATTAGGCTGAGCTGAAGGTCAGGTTGACTACTGTACAGTATATATAAAAAATAAAATAAAAATACTGTGTGGGTGCAATCAGCTGCAGTGGAAGACCTTGAACCAGTCAAAAGACAAGTTAGCTCCACTAAAACCATATTGAAGTTGATCATTTCTGTCAGCGAGTTCTTTGAGTTGGTCGATTTAGATGTGTTCATGTTTTAAACTGAATGAAGGCAGCTGTTTACAGGCTGAAATATTTAAATGTCCCATGTTCTTATAGACGCATCTGTGGTTACATGTGATGCTGCTTTTGAAGACTTGAAGTGTGACGTCTCTGATGTTTCAGGTGAGGTGGAGGCCGAAAGTGAGGATGAGGATGACGACGAGGACGAGTGTAAAAAGGGCTCAATGGACGAGGTGCGTGTCTGACAAGTGGCGCACGTCTGTCATCTCAAAAGCTGCCGATAATGATCATCGATCGCTTTGCTTTTGTAAGACTGTCTCCAGACGTCTGATCACTTCTGTTGTTCTCTTCCCTGAGCAGAAGCACTCCTGACAATGTGTGTGAACACTTGTTCAAATTCACATTTAAATGTGAACCTAAAGGGAAAGTAATATTTAATAGACAACAAAAAAAAAATGTTGAGAATCGGCTAGCAGCAAACCTTAAAAACTGAATTGGTTCATCGTTGCATCACTGTAGTACGCAGGCACTTCAGTTTAACACTCTGACGCTGCCAGCTACAGAGGTGACATCATAAAAGAAAATGTATGATATTCCATATTATGAGGTTCCATTTGTTTAAAAAATAAGTAGAAGTCATATGTTTCTTTATTAGATGTTGTTGGTCTATGTTGCATGTAGATGTTGCATATGCATTCGCTGAATATGTGGTCCATGCTGTTGGTTCATGCTGTTGGTTCATGTCGTCGGTCAGTGTTGCCAGATAGAGTCCAGGTTTTCCAGCCCAAAAATCTGTTAAAAACTGCCCAATCAATATATTGTTATATTTACTGTTTTAATATGAACTCACATTTGCCAAGTTAATTTAACACTATGTGGCAAAATGCAACAATCCAACAAAATCTGCCCAGAGTGCTCTATGGGTAAATGACGTTAAAAATAAAAAAATAAATTTAAATTAGGTCCTCTGGATGGGTTAAAAAAAAATGTAGAAACGTTTCCTCTTTTATCCAACAGACTTTTTTTTATTTTAACTTCTGTATTTACAAAAAACAATAATAATAATANTATATTATTTTTTATTTTTTTTTTTTTTTTCTTCTTTCGGCTTTTTTCCCTGCGTTAGGGGTCGCCACAGCGAACTAGTCGCACGAAGATTTGGCAGTTGTTTTTACGCCGGATGCCCTTCCTGACACAACCACAGACCACCGAGCAACCACAGTCCTCTGTGTGGAGCAGAGAGCTGATATCTAGGGTTCCCGGGGGAGCAGATGGTGTGGGTTAAGGGCCTTGCTCAAGGGCCCAGAGTGGGGCAGATGAGGGTGGAGACAAGTGTGACCGCTTCACTTATCCCACCCACATCTTTGATGTTGTCGGTACCGGGGCTTGAACCGGCGACCTTCCGATCACAAGCGCACCTTCTTAACCTCTGCGCCACCACTTCCTATTAAAACAGTCAATATAACAATATATTGATTGGGCGGGTTTGGGGCGGTTTTTAACAGATTTTTGGGCTGGAAAACCTGGACTCTATCTGGCAACACTGACCAACGACATGAACCACTTATGCAGCGAACGCTTATGCAACATAGACATATGCAACATAGACATATGCAATGAACACATACGCAGCGAACACATATGCAACATCTACATGCAACATAGACCAACGACATCTACCAAAGACACGTATGACTTCTACTTATTTTTGAAACAAATGGAACCTCATACCAAATAGTTGCTGCAGAATGCTGATGGAGTCGTTGATGTACTGTAGTTGATCTCTGCACTTCCTGTGTGAGCTCTGATGGAGGTGTACAGAGGGAGAAGCAGCAACCTTCAGCTCTCTTATAATCCAGCATGGCTGGAGAAGCCTCCACCTGTGCTTTGTGGTGATTTTCCAATAGCTGAACGGTTAGTAACGCAGAAATTCAAAAAAGACTGTCCTCACTGCGCTGCCTGCTTTGTCCAGATGGAAGTAGGCTCATTGGAGAAGCAACTATACATAGTTCCCACACACGTGACGAGTATTGCGCAATACCGGGTTTTTCGCCACCCGTAAAGGCAGAAATGGCGGACAAACAGACTCGAGCTACCACAGCTAAATACATTACTAGCTTCACCAAGGCACAAGAGCAAAATGGCAGTGGTCGGAGTTGAATGAGTTGGAGAAAGAAATCATGGCAGACGAAGCGGACAACTTGTCATCAAGAAGTTACTCTGATATCATTAATTATTTAATTACTACGAGGAGCGCACACCGAGGAGCTTCACAGCTTTAAATCCAAAAAAGATGTGTAAACTGTCTCAATCATATCTAACCAGCTAAATAAAGGTTTAACTAAAATAACACACAGCCAAAAAAAGTCCAGGCTCAACACGGACCAGGACCAGCACTTTGAGTGTTACCGTGTTGGAAGTTAGCATGTCGCGTTAGCATCCGGAGCGGAGGGTCCGTCGCACGGAGGCTCGCGGCGAGCTCAGGTAGGTCGGATGGCGTGGATCCGTCGCGGCCGCGGGCACGTCCCATGGGACCGACGCGTCGCCCGCACGACTTGGCTCCCGTCCTCCTTCCCCCACTGGCCGTTGTCCAGGCATAAGGAGGCCGTCGTCGCGTTAGCGACATGCTAAGCTAACCACAGCAAGACGGTGCTGCTCCAACACACAGACAGTTGTACTCTAACATTGTTCTGACATTGTTTCACAAAATGATTTATGTAGAATATTTTGTTTACCGGCCAAAAGCACGACGTCTTCAGAGCAGATCCGAGCAGTCAGAGCGATGGGGCTGCTGTGAGCTTCTCCGATGAGATAAATCCTTCACGTTTACTTTTTTTGATTAAGTGAAACCTGTGCGTTGCCCAAACGTCTACCCGACTGGAACACCCACTGACCCAACACGAAGTAACCATTGCAATTAATTAGAAATTAACACACAAAAAAACAACGTGAAAGATACACATCCAGTAGTAGACTGTCCTGTAACTGCAGCTCCGCCTCCACGTATGAGGGTAAAGCAGGAAATTCCACAGATGTGACGTCACATGGGAACTATGTATTGACAACATCAACTTCAGAATGAAAATACATTTGAGCAGAGTCACTGAAACGGTCACTGAACTCCCCATCACGCAGATATTTACAGAGGTCAGTGGGAGCTTTGAAGCTGTCTGAGGATGATTACAATACTTCAAGCCAGAACAACCGTTTAAAAACAGAAAACTGACATTGACATAAAGGGTTTTAAACACTGTTTACATTGTGGAGCAGCAATAATCCACTTTGCGCTCTCAAACTAGCTGCTGACTCATCAATCCAGTCATAATAGTGTGACTGTTTTTTTATGAAACAGTCACACTATTATGATCCATTTTTCTTCTGTATGATTTTAGGCATTTTTCTCGTTTTACAATTTTTTTGCTGTTTCAACAAATCATACATCAAAATGTTCAGCTCATCCAGGAGAATTGTGAAGTGATTTTTGGTAGTGGTGCAACTTTGGCTTTTTGAACTATTTAGCCTTTTCTGTCATTTTTTTTTCTCTCATAGAAAATGAATTTAGCTCATTTTACATCCTTCAGATCTTTAGATGTGTTTACAACCTTTTACTGCTCCTTTCACTTTTTGTTCTGCTTCAGCTTCTTTCAGCTTCCTTCTGCAATTTTAAACATTTTTTCAGCTACTTTCAGCTGCTTTTTCCAGCTGTTATGCGCTCCTTTTATATTCTTTCTGCTAACTACAATGTTTTTGTGCTTCTTCTAACTTCCTTCTGCTGATTTCAGCTTGTTATGCTCTTTTCAGCTTATTTCTACAAGTTTCAGCCATTTCTGACATTTCTTCTACTAATTAGCTGTTTTAGGCTCATTTGAGCTTTTTCTGCTAATTCCCCATTTTTTGCACTCATTTCAACATTTTTCAGCCTAATTCAGAAAAAAATTACTCTCTTCACTTCCTTCTGTTAATTTAGACTATTTCTGCTTTATTTTTAGCTACTTTTCAACTTTTTTTAAATTTATTTTTAATTTGTTAATTTATTTGGCAAATCTCTGCTTTCAAGATAATTTCCGTGCACGTTTTGGGGCTCATTTCTTTCAGCCTGATTGGTCAAACATGTGTTCTTCATACTTTCTTCTGCTAATGGAAGCTTGTTCAACCTTTCCAGCTAGCTTTTTAGCATTTTTAGCTAATTTCAGTTGTTTTCAGACACATTCAAGCTTTATGGGCAAATGTCTGCTGCTTTCCACCTAATAAACTTATTTCTGCTCATTTCAGCTTGTTGTGCTCCTTACAGCGTATTTCCGCTTTTTTCCATTATTCAGCTATTATTTTGCTGTTTATTCTATTTATTTATTTATTTTACTTTTTTAGCTAATTACAATTTTCAGCTCTTTCCACTTTTTTCTGGTAGTTTAAGCTTCTTTCTGCCTTTTCAGCTACATTTCAACTATTTTCTTTGCTCATTTCAGCTTCTTCTTTTTTTTAAAGCTAATTTCATAATTTGTGTTTTCTCATTTCTGCTTATTTAAACCCAATTCAGCAAATATGTTTCTGTTTTCTTCTGCTAATTTTGGCTTGTTCTTCCATTTCAGCTAAAATTTGTCATGCTATTTTTAGCTAATTTCAGCTGTTTCTCAGCAAGTTCTTCAGCAATAGGCATTCACACTGCATTTTTACATGAAATGTAATTTCTAGTTAAACTTTATTTCTCCAAACTGATGCTGTTTAAAGAGCTACCTGCAGCAGGTAAGATAATTATTGTTCAGAACCTTTCTACAAACCCTCTTTTAAAGGTCTGAACCAGCGACGGTCTCTTCTTCACATTTCTGATTTAAGAGACCAACTTATTTTAAAAACTTTTAAAGGTGCACAATGGTAATTTTTTTTAACGTGTGTGTTCGTGCACAGGGGACGGCAGGCAGCGAGGCGTGTGCCACAGAGGAAATGTCCAACCTGGTCATCTACATCCAACCTGTCAAGTTTTACAGCTTTGAAGCGTCAAAAAGTACGTAAGAAAAAGACACAAGCGTCCCTAATGGACATATCTGTCTCTCCGTGCGAGAGTCTTAAAGACTAATGGTTTTCCACCAATGAGATCGCTTTGATTAATGCCTCCATCTTTACCTGCAGAGATCATTCGCAGCTACCAGATGTCATCCTTTGTGGAGACCAAAGCGCTGGAGCAACTCACCAAATCTCCTGTGGAGTTTGTGGAGTATCCTGCATCTGTCTGCAGCTGTGCGTTCTCTTGTTGTACACACTCCGTGATGCTTTAAACAGATACTACAGCTTAATGTTGTTCTCCATGATAATGACTAACAGAACAGCAGGGAGAGAATGATTCCCTGGTTTTTTTTCCATCTCTCTGCCTCAGAGTCATTAAGTCTAATAGTAGCAACTATGAGATGAGTCACAACGCGCAGAAAGCGTTTCCAAATTAAAGTCATTCCCTTCAAAGCGGAGTTATTAGTCAGTGGCTTCGGATGTTATCAGCCTTTAAATGGACGTTATTAGTTGTTGTCATCCCCACAGGTTGCGTTCAGACGGCCCCTCCTGCCTCCTAGTAGTTTTAAAGGTACGTTGTCATCTCTGATAATATGCAGCGTCGCATACCAGAAGTTTTTTGTTAGCTTTATTTAACCTTTATCCTAAACCTAACCTTACACTTGACCCTAAACTCAACTACCGTATTTTCTGGAATATAGGTCGCACCTGAATATAGGTCGCATTGTCAAATTATTGCCAAAGAATTGGGAAAATCCAAATATAGGTCGCACCTGAATATAGGTCGCACCTACGTCAAAATGTGGACCGTGTTTATCTCTGCTGCAAATGTCTGCCACAGGAGCGCACAGCAAGGCTTTTAAGAAGATTAACACTTAAAAACAATTAATTGTTTGATAAAAATTATAGCAAATATGTGTCTGAGCTGAACTTTTCTTTAATAAATTAATAATTTTAGCAGGATAAACACCTAAAAATATATATTTGTTAGCTGACATTATTGTAAGAGTGTGTCTCAGTTTAATTTTTGTTAATAAATGATTACAAATCAGCTTATTTTATAAAAAGCCATAAATAGGTCGCACCTGAATATAGGTCACAGGGCATGCAAAAATAATAAAAGGCTGCGACCTATATTCCGGAAAATAAAGTAACTTACCCTTGAGCCTTAAGGCTCCCACATACTGGGGCGTACATCGCTCCGCAGAGGTCTGGTGTACCCGATTAGGACTCAATGTGATCTCGAAGTGGACGACCGCATGTCCGAGCAAAGATACATTTTTCAGATTGCATACTCGTACTCAGTGTCGCACAATAAACCGCCCTGACGACGGACTGTTTTGTATGTGACACCAATGTATTGACTTCCCCTTCTTCATCCCTGGTCTGGTTTAATGGCCTTTTCTTTTATTTATTTATTTTCTTTTTGCCAAAAGCAAGTGATCTCTTCCTCCTCGACTGTTGACACCATGATGGAAATTGTGAGAAATGAAGGAATTTGCCACATTAAAATCAGGTGTGGCTGTGGGAGGATCTGGAGGTTTCCTGGTGGGCTGGTCTGATGTGTGGGCTGCAGGACCAGCTCTCCCTGTTTGTTTGCTTTAGATTTTTTTATTAACATCATATAAACACAGAACATCACTGCCAGCTGCCTCCAGGACTAGAGCTGTCATTTCTAACCTGAACCGCCCAACCCGGATTCGGGCTGGACCATAATAATGTGCTTAATGTGTGGGCCGGGTCGGCGTTGGGCTTTTTATTGTGTGAGGAATGCGCGCGGCCGACAATCCAATATATGCAAACATGGCTTGCCGTACTACACCTGCCACACGCGGCCATTTGACCGCGCGCTGACCGGCTGGTTGAAAGAGGTAAAAAGTTCAGTTAAGCTTCAGATGGACCAGTGATCCATCAGCCCAAATGGACGTTCATCCAACCACTGCACTCAGTGGACGCGTGCGGCCGACGACCTAAACAGGTGAGATCACAAAATATCCGACATGTCAGAGCAGGGTCAGGCAGAACAGGGGGAGCATTTAATGCACATTGAGGGCTCCTCAGCTCCGATCTTCATCTCCCTTTACTCAGAAGCACGTGTCCGCCAACTGTTCATAACAGTCTGTGATGTAAGCAGTCAAAGCTGAATTAAAAATGTTGGGGGGGTGTTCAGGTTCGGACCTGTAATTACTGTTAATTCGTCGGATCGGGTGGGGTTCGGAGATGATGGCTACGGGATGGGGCCGGGTCGGTTCGGATTATTTGTACCCAAGTGCAACTCTACCGGGGCCACCGGCAGCTCTGTTTTATTTATTTATTATTACCTGTATTATTGTTTTGCAACCTGTCAATCAATCCAGTAGGCGTGTCAGTAAATGACCAATCGGCAACCTCAATTTGTCCTTAAGGTAAACACCCCTTGCCTGTGGAGCTGATCTGCAGCCCATCAGGGTGTACGCTCGCGAATGAAGTCTCAACCGTCTGCGGACAGTGCACGCAGTGTCCACGTGGCTCACGGAGTACACTAATAATAATGATAATAAATATAACAAATAATAATAAACTAACTAAAAATGACCATTTAATGGCTGACAACATTCGAAGCGGGTATTGGTAGCAGGAGCAGCTGTGTTTTCTAAAGCTCATGCAGCCTGGTTCCTCAGCAGCTCCATTCAGATACAACAAGCTGCAGCTGAGCAGAATCTACCCCAAAGGTACTCGAGTGGATTCATCCAACTACAACCCTCAGCTCTTCTGGAACGCAGGCTGTCAGCTGGTGGCGCTCAACTTTCAGACCATCGGTGAGCACAGAATGCAACGTTTCTGTGTTGCTGTTGAAACTTTTATGTTTTTCACAATAAATGGATTCAGCTGCAGTATTTAAAGTGTGTTTCTTGTCCACAGACCTGTCGATGCAGCTGAACCTGGGCATGTATGAGTATAATGGGAAATGCGGCTACAGACTGAAACCAGAGTTTATGAGACGTCCGGATAAGCACTTTGATCCTTTCACCGAGAGCACGGTGGATGGGATCGTCGCCAACACGCTGTCTGTGAAGGTGCCTTCGTGTTTGGGTTCATGCTTGTGTGGTTGTGTTTGTCTTTGTGGTCCTGACCCTGCAGGAGTGTCAAACTCAGCAGCATAAAGGAGCCAAATTTAAAACTTTTTCCAAGTCATGGGATCCGGCATCTTTTCTTGGCTCCAGATTCATAAACAGGAGTTGAATTGGTTCCATTTGATCTTTTTCGAGCCTCCGCATCAAAATCAGTTGTTACAGAATAATCCAACCTTCTTTCTGGCATCAAAGTTGGCCAGCTGTCCCGAGAAACCTGCGTTATATAATAAAAATAAAAATAAAAAAAATAAAAGAATAAACATGTTTTCATTTTAAATATAATTTTGAAAGGGCCATATAAGATGTTAACAAGGGACAGATTTGGCCCACATGCCTTGAGTTTGACACAGGGTCTGCAGCCTGCAGCTATGGGGCCACATGTGGCTCTTTAGTCCAGATCCAGCGGCTCTTTGAGCAAAACTAACACGGAAATAAATATTTATATTAATCAATACGATACATAAAGCCTGACTTCCATCAGATTTTATGCAAATATGGGAATAAAACATCGAACAAAACGATACAATGAAAAAAACTTATCAATCAGTTTGTTAGCTGCCACCAGTTCCCGACTTCCAGCCACCTGGGAGGATTTTCTCTAAAAATATAAACATTTCAACACATTTAAAACAAACTAAATGACTAAAACAAAGTTCAGTTGTGCATAAATATCACGAACATTACAAGCCATTAATAAAGCTAGTTAGTTGTGGCCATAATTAAAAAGACAAGCCTTAGATTTGCTGAAAACCTCATCAAAGTCAAAAGTCAAAGTCAAAGTCAACTTTATTGTCAGAACTGCAATATGTACAGGACATACACAGGATTGAAATTGCGTTTCTCTCAGTCCCTCGGTGCAACAGTAACTATTTAAACATTGAAACACTGAAACATATAATAATAGACATAAGCATAAAATAGTAAAACTGTAACACTGTCCTGAGTTTTTGCATAGTGGTATAAGAGTATGAAAATTTACACCAACTCTAAAACTAAAACACTAAACATTTAATGAACATAATACTGTCCTGAGTTTTTGCATACTAGTATAAAAAAGTATAAAAAGTATAACTATAAAATAAACTAAAGGTTCTAGCATTGACATTTGCAAAGTGGCAAAGCAGCATATGAGTTAATGTACACAGTATATGTATGAGGTAGTAGTTGATGTTGTTATAGAGGCAAAAGTGGCATATGCAGTAAGGCACATTGGGCATCCTTAAATAAGGCTGGTCAGAGAATACTGTATATGTATCAGCAGTGGTGTAGATATAAAAGTAGTGTAAATGTAAACAGTAGTAATAAATGTAAGCAGTAGTAATAAATGTAAACAGTATTAATAAATGTAAACATTGAATGTAAACAGTAGTATGTAAACAGAATGTAAACAGTAGTATGTAAACAGTGAATGTAAACAGTAGTATGACTATAGGCAGTGATGTAATACAAACATTAGTGCAAATATGAGAAGTAGTGCAAACTGAATGAGCACATGACCGAGAGTTTAGTGAATAACCCGTTTGATGACACAGAGTCCAGTGTTAAAATCTTTGTGTTGTGTGGTAATGTGTGAGAAAGTTTTTTGTGTTAAGGCAGTTCAAATGGGAGGGGAGGCAGAGCAGGCAGAGTGTTTAGCATCCTGACTGCCTGATGAACAGAGCTGTCTCTCAGTCTGCTGGTTCGAGCCTGGAGACTCCTCAGTCTCCTCCCTGATGGCAGCAGTCTGAAGCAGCTGTGTAGTGGGTGTGTGGGATCACCTGCCATGCAGAGGGCTTTCCGAGTGAGGCGGTTGCTGTGTAAGTCCTGCAGTGAGGGGAAGGAGGTGCCGACGATCTTCTCAGCTGCTCTCACGATGCGCTGGAGGCTCTTGCGGCAGGATGCAGTACATGCACCAAACCACACAGTGATGCAGCTGGTCAGGACACTTTCTATGGCACCTCTGTAGAAGGTGCACATGATGGGGGTTGAAGCTCCAGCCCTTTTCAGCTTGCGGAGAAAGTAGAGACGCTGGTGAGCCTTCTTGGCCAGTGCTGCAGTGTTCCTGCTCCAGGACAGGTCCTCTGAGACGTGCACTCCCAGGAACTTGGTGCTGTCTACTCTCTCCACTGCGGTGCTGTTGATGGTCAGAGGGGCATGTTGGGCATCCCTCTTCCTGAAGTCCACAACAATCTCCTTTGTCTTCTCCACGTTGAGAGTGAGATTGTTGTGTCCGCACCACAAGGCCAGGCGGCTCACCTCGTTCCTGTAGTCCGTCTCATCGTTGTTGCTGATGAGACCCACCACTGTTGTGTCGTCCGCAAACTTGATGAAGTGGTTGGAGCTGTATGATGGTGTGCAGTCGTGTGTTAGCAGGGTGAATAGAAGGGGGCTCAGCACACATCCTTGTGGGGCCCCTGTGTTCAATGTGATGGTGCTAGATGTGTTACTCCCGACCCGTACTGTCTGTGGTCTCCCGGTCAGGAAGTCTAGCAGCCAGTTACACATTGAGGTGTTCAGCCCCAGACTGTCCAGTTTAAGGATGAGCTGTTGGGGGATGATGGTGTTGAATGCTGAGCTGAAGTCGATGAACAGCATTCTAACATAATGCCTCGTCCTCACCTAAAGCATCGCGCTTCCAAAAATCTCCAAACGCACTGTACTGGCTGCTTGTCAACAGATGACTGTCCTCATCTAACGCGTCTGCAGTGGGAGGAGGAGCGTGTTGGTCCTCTTCCGGTGGTGTTTGTTTATTTCCGGTCTCAGAAAAATGGCGGACGCAATACGAAGAATTGCCTTGTTGTACTTAATCTACAAAGCAGCAACACGCAGACGCCGTGCACAACGACGATTCTGGATTCACCCCACATTAGAGAGGCGTCATGAATTCGGTGAATTTCACCATCTGATCCAGGAGCTGCGCGCAGACGAGGAGCGCTTTCAGCGGTACTTCCGTGTCACCCGCGCCCAGTTTGACGACCTGCTGTAAGTTTCTCCTCCATGTTTACCGCAGGATTTTTTTTGTCTGTTCAACGTTTCGCGCGGTGCCCACCTACTTTCGTCCCGTCGTCGTTGCGTGATCACATGGCAGAGTCTCTCCTGATTGGTCCTGATTGTTTGCTGCTGAGCAGCGAGCTGAAGCGAGCTGTGGAAGCACGGCATTCCGTGCTTCCACAGTCGCTGCTCGGATGCGACGCGGGAGTAGGAAACAGCTGCTGCTCACTTTCGCGCTGCTTGTATGCTGTAGATGCGCCGCGACACGACCCGCTGCTCCAAGATGCGCGTCCCCATAGACTTTCAATGTAAAGTGGCTGTTTCGGCTGCGCGAGATGCGTGCGGTGGGGATCCAGCATATGAGTCCTTCGTCCAGATGTGTGAGAGCTGTGTGGAGGGCAGAGGAGATGGCATTGTCGGTTGAGCGATTAGGTCGGTATGCAAATTGGAAGGGATCCAGGGAGTCAGGGAGGACAGATGTGATGCTTTTCATGACTAGCCGTTCAAAGCACTTCATCAGGATGGGGGTGAGTGCTACTGGGCGATAGTCATTGAGGCATGCGGGCGTTGCCTTCTTTGGGACAGGGATGATGGTGGTGGCTTTGAAACAGGTGGGGACGATGGCCTGGCTCAGTGAGATGTTAAAGATGTCCGTGAAGACCGCTGCGAGTTCCCCTGCACAGTCCTTCAGCACACGACCAGGTATGTTGTCAGGACCAGAGGCCTTCCGGGCGTTAATCTTGATGAATGATCGCCTTACGCTGTCTGAGGACAGCGCCAGCACCTGGCCATCAGGAGAGGGGGGGAGTTTATGTGCAGGTGTGCTGTTACTTGCCTCAAACCGAGCAAAGAACTCATTCAGTTCATTCAGCGCAGAGGCTGAGCTGTCACAGGTCTGGGGGGATGGTTTGTAGTTTGTGATGGTCTGTATTCCCTGCCACAGACTGCGTGTATCCTTGCTGTCCTTGAAACGGTGAGCTATTTTCCTGGAATACTGCTTCTTGGCCTCTCTGATGCCCCAGTCCAGGTTCTTTCTGGCTGCCCTCAGGCCCACCTGATCTCCCGCTTTGAAGGCAGCATTCCTGGCTCTCAGGAGTCTGTAAACCTCAGCTGTCAGCCATGGCTTCTGATTAGCCCGAACAGTGATGGTTTTAAGGTTGGTTACATCATCAATGCACTTGGTGATGTATGAACATACAGGTAGTCCCCGATTTACGAGCGAGATCCGTTACAACGAGGCGCTCGTAAACCGGAAATCTCGTAATTTGGAACGGCCGCCATTTCTCTCGTAAATCCGGAATTTCGCTCGTAAATTGGAACGGTTTTCGCTAGCGCGACTACAAACACTCTATTTTCATCCAAAAACTGCTTATGAGTGCATAAAAATGATCGGAAACGTGTGTCCATATGCTTAGCTAACTAACTGTGGTGAAAAAACACATGAAAACTCAGTATTTTTTTCGTTTTTTCCAAAAATTCGCAGCTCGTAAGTCTGGAACCTCGCAGATCAGAGCGCTCGTAAATCGGGGACTACCTGTACAGTGTCTGAGTACTCCTGGAGACATGTGGTGTTGTTTGTGGTAGCAGCTTCTTTGAACATACTCCAATCTGTGGTGTCAAAACAGTCCTGGAGTGCCTCTGAAGACCCCTCTGGCCCAGAGGCGGTCCTAGCCTATTTGGCGCCCTGGGCGAGCAACCCCAACGCCCCCCCCCGGCCGCTAGATTGCCAGTGGCGGTCCTCTCTCAGAAAATTTTGAATAAAATAGATGCCATTTCCTGCATTTTGGTGATTCTGGTGTATTTTAATGGGTTGTTCAACATCTAGTTTTACCTACATATATAATCTATTCAATAACTATTTTAGAGTTAATGGCAGAACAAGAAGTAGCCTGAGACAAACATGTAGCATTAACACATTATGAACATTATTCAAAAATTGTTTCCATAAGAACATTATCAAATATTTTATGTGAACGGTAAGATACTAGCAATCACAGCATTGTAAGAGGGGGACAGTTGAACATGGAGGCCTCCACCTCTGTTTAATGATGGACGGTTTCTTTTCACAAAGATGGCCTCCTTTACTCCTCTCTCAAACCATCGTTCCTCTCCATCAAGGAGGAACGATGACTGAGTTTGTCACAGCTCCTCAGACTGAAGAAGTCTTTTTGATACAAAGAAGAATCTGTCCAGAGGACTACATTTATTGAGCCTGCATCAGGACAATACTGTAATCTGTAAAGCTTTAGTACATTTTATATGGAAAACAAATTTTGATGTAACCAATTAATATATTTTCAATAGCAAAATATGCAGGTTTATTTCATATTACTGTCATACTATTCCCTTTCATTGCTTTATGCATTTATTATCTTACTTTTAATGATAAAAATATAATGAGTCACTACAGTACTGTTGTTTAGAAAGTGTTTATATTGGAACTAATTTGTTTGTTCACACACAGTTAGAACAGCTCACCTGTTCCTTCATACTGACAGGAACAATCCCCTCATCACTCCTGACACTAAATCACATTAAAAAATTGTCATAACTCAACACAAATCTCCCCTTTTTACAAAGACTTTTGATCAATTCAGGCCAATTTCATTAAAGAGTTGAATCATCTGACATCTCAGGGCACTTTTCATATAGAGCAGGTCTTCACCAGACTCATATATTATTTAAATTATTTAACAGTATGTTATGTCACAATGCCACACACCACAAAATTAATTGACTTCATAATTAACTTGAACTGTGGTTTACAGTAAAGTTCAACAGCATGTCTTACCTGTTTGATCTCAAGCTGCAGCTGCTGTTTGAGTGAAACAGTGTCAATCATGGTTGTACATTTAGCTGCGTCTGTTCCTTCTCTTCTCTGCACCACCCTTACTTTTCCCCCCTTCCATGATCTTTTCACTGACCGCACGTAGTTTCACCTCCGCGCATAACAAAACGAAAGTGAAAGTGGATGAGGTGCACGGTGCCCCAGCAGCTGCTGTGGTGATTAAACTGAGGACATGTGATTAAATGAAGGGTGGGGCGGCACAGGAGCAGTGCAGTAGTGGTGTTCTGTGTTAATGTTGTTAAAAACAAAAGTTGTAAAAGATTAAAAATAAATAAAAAATAATCGAGGCGCAATGTCTCTCCTCTCCTTCTTCTTTTGCTTTGGCGCCCCCTGCTGGACGCGCCTGGGGCAATCGCCCGAATTGCCCATATGGGGGACCGCCTCTGCTCTGGCCACACTCGTATCTGCTTGCTGACTGGTTTTGTGACTTTCACGAGTGGCCTGTATGATGGCTTTAGCATGACACATTATATGGTCAGAAGCACCAATGTGGGGGAGGGGGAGTGCTCTGTAGGGATTTTTCATGGTGGTGTAAACCTGGTCCAGTGTGTTGTTTCCTCTTGTTGCAAAGTTTATGTTTCTGTATGTTTTTGGAAATACACTCTTTAAATCTGCTTGGTTGAAATCACCAGCCGTGATGAGAAAAGCATCAAGATGGGCTGTTTGTTGCTCACTGATGTAAATGGAGGTAGCTCAGTGGTCAGTGCTGTGGGTCTTATCCTGAGGTTGTGGGTTTGAGTCCTGGTTGCGTCAGGCAGGGCGTCCAGCATAAAACAAATTGCCATATCCTTGATTGGTGTTTTCTCACCATGGCAACATCTGAAGAAGAGAGCAGCCGAACTTGCACAAGAACGTCAACATTACTAGTGCAACAACACAATTTAATAGCAGTTTATCAGAATATTACTTAATATTTAATAATATTTTTCCACAGTCATCCAGACAGGACAGTTGTGTTTATATTTTATGAACAAATTTGGTCACTTTCCTTGTCCTAACATGTAAAACCACAATAAACGGCAATTACAGATCTTTAATTTGATCATTTTACATATAATTTATTACTCGTGTTATCTAAACTTAAAGCTTCAAGTAGTTTTGAGGCTCTGGATAAGTTTTATTTAGCGAGATAAGCAACCGAAAATGCTCTTTTGCCTGTAAAGCTCAGAAACAACATGACGTCACTTGTTTGGCTTTGTTTTATGTGAACAGCTTTATGAATATGATCAGATGTGGAACATGACCTGGTGTCGATTTGATTAACTTCTTTCCTTCTTATAAATATTTTTCGTGCTTTCTGCCTTTCTTCTCACGTCTTCCCAACAGATCATCTCAGGCCAGTTCTTGACAGATAAGAAAGTCGGCACGTACGTGGAGATCGACATGTTCGGCCTCCCAGTGGACACCAAGAGGAAAGCCTTCAAGACCAAGACGTCCCAGGGCAACGCCGTTAACCCCGTCTGGGAGGAGGAGGCCATCGTTTTCAAGAAGGTGGAAATCATATTTTAAATTCAGAAATGGAGCATAAACACATGTGGACACTTTGTTTAATGGAAGTGTAACTGAATCTCTGTTATGTCAATTTAATTATGTACTTTTTATCAACATGGGCAGATCAACAGCATGTCACATTGGTGTGCCAACAGCTGTAGAAATACCAGATGTGTCAGTAAAATCCTGTAAACACACAAAACTAAAATATATGTACTTAAAAGGAACACTGTTGTATAGATGAAATTGCGGATGGGCTGATTCTTATAAGTTCAACAAATGCCTAAAGTTTTTCTCCATCTCTGCTTTTCTGTTTCTGTTCTATCTTATGGTCTAAGTAGTTTATAAGTTGTGGGTTTTATGTTGGTAATCATGACTCTTAGCTACTACCGCACCAAATTATAGCTCATTATCTGTTGCGTCTCGTGTTTACTAAGGTCAGTTAGCTGCGGCAGCTGTCTTGAATCTGGTTTATTCCATAAGTTAATCAATTAGAAATGAACATTCAGCGATTACTTTCAGCGGGTTTCGTTGAAAACTATCCAGTTGTTGTATACAGTATACAGTATATCCAGAAAAATTGAAACACTAAACACACATCAGAAATATTTTTGGAAGTTCTTGGTTATGGTTTTGGGAAAAGTAGTTTCACTTAGTTACTCTTATTCATTCAACCTTTATTTAAACAGATAAATTACATTGAGCCTCAGAGACTCATTTACAAGTGAGACCTGTTTGGACAGACAATAAGTGGTGAAAATGACAACATAGGTTTTGGAGGCAAAAAAAATCATAACATGATCTTAATCTCTGGCTGAAGATTAAAAGCATGAAAGTGAAAAAAAACTTGTACACAAGCACATGTTGACGTAGACATTCCACAGAAGGGGGGAGGGGAGTGGAGAGATGACAAGGGTGGTGAGAATGTCCAAGGATACTCCTGGAGGCACTGTAGGAGTTCTGATAAGGATGGAATAATCAGCCAGTTCCCTCTGGTGAGATCCGTAAACAGAAAGGTGGTGTCGAGGAGTGGCCAAGGACAGTGTCAGTGAGAATCCAAGAATCCTGAAATAATGATGTTTATTCAACTGGTTCCCCCTGGTTGGTCCGTGGACTTCCTCGGTGTGAGGGGTGGGGCAGAGGGGCAGATTACAGAGCCTCCCGGCAAATTGAGATAAGGAGGCCTGCAGGGCCAGCTGAGGGAGCCAAATTCAGATAAACGTTTGTTTTGAAGGTAGGCAGTAGGGGTGCGAATCTCTCAGTGTCTGGAGAATCAATTCAATTCCTATTTTTGATGCACCGATTCAATTAAAAATCGATTTTCGATTCTAAAACGATTTTCATTCGAGGATCGATTTTCGATTCTGAAACGATTTTCGATTCTGAAACAATTTTCAATTGAAATCATGAAGAAGATTTAACAATAATGTAAACAAATAAAACATTTATTTAAAACAATAATGTATGCTTGTAGCAAACATTAATAATGTCAAATAATACAGTATAAATACAGCAGCCTGAATTGTGAGCAGATGGGTATATGAATAGAATGCAGCAGCTTTAATCGGGTCCCGGAGGTCACTGGTGCCTATATCCAGCAGTCACTGTGCGAGAGGCAGGGGACACCCTGGACATGTCTCCAGTCCATCACAAATAATTCAAAATACAAACGTAAACAAAGATTTCAGTCTACTGCTATTGCATAAACATTTAACTCAAAATAAAATAGACTTCAAAATCATATTGCATTCATCCATGTTTCAAATGTGTATGGATGGATTTTGTTTAAAGGGGACCTCAGATGTATTTTTTAATTTTTTATGGTATTTCTG
>JBBPBX010027227.1:20748-37448 GCA_038048925.1 Garcialebias charrua | reverse complement strand
ATATATATATATATATATATATATATATATATATATACAGTATACATATATATTTATATATACACACATTGATGATGGTGGAGTACACTACTTTGGACAAAACTGAAAGTGGCATGCATCCTAAAAAATCTGCGCCGCTCCATTGTCCCAGTTGATCAACAAGTGTGTTCCAAACTCTAAAACATTTGTAATATAAACTTAACAATATGTAATCAATCAATTCCAATCAAAATATCAAAGCAACTTTATTTAAATACTGTAAATGTTACATGTCAATAAAATTGTAACAGTTTAAAAAAATGAAAGATTGGTGTTATTTGTAGAAACAGAAAAACATATTACTAAATCTGCAGTTATGTATGAAATATGAACTTAAAATATCATCACTGGAATCTTAACCTGTTGTTCCAAAACATGTAACAATAATTAAAAGTAAAATTTGGCCAATAGCTCAGGTAAAAATGCTGACCTGTAGAACATTTCTACATTTTTCACTGCTTCTGTAAAGAACTCACCATCAGACACAATCCTCTGTGAATAAAGTCATCTGACCCAGAACTAAAGTTCTTTAGTTTGTAGCAGGTCGCTTTTGTAAAAGAGTCCACGAGGCTCAATGAGATTTACCTGACTAAATAAAGGTTGAATGAAAAACACCATGAAGTCACAGTACCCCTGCTCCGTCACAAACTGAGCTTGTATGACATCTGCTGAGTTCATAGGACCTGTTTGTGTTGTCAATGCAGGACTGTTTTTTTTTTTAACTGAGGCACCGAGGACATCTTTGGCACAATGTCGACAAGGTGCAGGAGAGCAGAGCATCAGGAGAAGCTCTGAGGTCTGTTCGGCTGCAGTTGATGTGTAGTCTGGAGTGACAAGATCAGATCCTGATGCAGCAGTTCAGCGATGGCTTCATATGTCTGGCTGGCTGTTTTCACTGCCCCATCTGACAAACAACACAAAATTATTGTTATAATCTCCTCTAAACATCATTATCCATCCATCCATCCATCCATTTTCGTCCGCTTATCCGGGGTCGGGTCACGGGGGCAGCAGCCTAAGTAAGGAGGCCCAGACTTCCCTCTCCCTAGCCACATGGAGCAGCTCCTCTGGGGGAATCCCAAGGCATTCCCAGGCCAGCCGAGAAACATAGTCCCTCCAGCGTGTCCTGGGTCTTCCTCTGGGTCTCCTCCCGGTGGGACATGCCCGGAACACCTCACCAGGGAGGCGTCCAGGAGGCATCCTAACCAGATGCCCGAGCCACCTCAACTGGCTCCTCTCGATGTGGAGAAGCAGCGGCTCTACTCCGAGTCCCTCCCGGATGACTGAGCTTCTCACCCTATCTCTAAGGGAGAGTCCAGACACCCTGCGGAGAAAACTCATTTCAGCCGCTTGTATCCGAGATCTCGTTCTTTCGGTCACAACCCAAAGCTCATGACCATAGATGAGGGTGGGAACGTAGATCGATCGGTAAATTGAGAGCTTTGCCTTTCGACTCAGCTCTCTCTTCACCACGACAGACCGGTACAGAGCCCGCTTCACTGCGGATGCTGCACCTATCCGCCTATCGATCTCACGCTCCAGTTTTCCCTCATTCGTGAACAAGACCCCGAGATACTTAAACTCCTCCACTTGGGGCAGGACCTCATCCCCGACCCGGAGAGGGCATGCTACCCTTTTCCGGCTCAAGACCATGGCCTCGGATTTGGAGGAACTGATCCTCATCCCGGCCGCATCACACTCGGCTGCAAACCGCTCCAGCGAAAGCTGTAGATCACGATCTGATGAAGCCAATAGGACCACATCATCTGCAAAAAACAGAGAAGCGATTCTAAGGCCACCAAAACGGATCCTCTCAACACCTTGGCTGCGCCTAGAAATTCTGTCCATAAAAGTTATGAACAGAATCGGTGACAAAGGGCAACCTTGGCGGAGTCCAACTCTCACTGGAAACGAGCCTGACTTACTGCCGGCAATGCGGACCAAGCTCTGACACCGGTCGTACAGGGACCTAACAGCCCATATCAATGGGCCTGGTACCCCATACTCCCGGAGTACCCCCCACAGAACCCCCGAGGGACGCGGTCGAATGCCTTTTCCAAGTCCACAAAGCACATGTAAACTGGTTGGGCAAACTCCCACGTGCCCTCCAGGACCCTGTTGAGGGTGTAGAGCTGGTCCAGTGTTCCACGACCAGCACGAAAACCACACTGCTCCTCCTGAATCCGAGGTTCGACTATCCGACGGACCCTCCTCTCCAGAACCCCTGAATAGACCTTACCAGGGAGGCTTAAGAGTGTGATCCCCTATAGTTGGAACACACCCTACGGTCCCCCTTTTTGAATAGGGGAACCACCACCCCAGTCTGCCAATCCAAGGGAACTGCCCCCGATGTCCACGCGATATTGCAGAGTCGCGTAAGCCAACACAACCCCACAACATCCAGAGCCCTAAGGAACTCAGGGCGAATCTCATCCACCCCCGGAGCCCTACCACCGTGGAACTTTTTAACCACCTCGGTGACCTCAACTCCAGAGATTAGAGGGCCCGACCCAAAGTCCCCAGGCTCCGCTTCCTCAGTGGAAGACGTGCCAATAGGATTGAAGAGGTCTTCGAAGTACTCCGCCCACCGACTCACATCATCCCGAGTTGAGGTCAACAGCACGCCATCCCCAGGGCCGGATTTATGCAGGGGCTTTCAGGGGCTTGAGCCCGGGGCCCCGGAATTTTAGGGGCCCCCAGAGCCTCCGGACCCGCCCCCTAAGTTTTTTTTTGTGAACGGATAGTCTCAAACACGTTGTCTCACAAAGGAGAAAACTGTTCTTGTTAGGTTTTATGTAAAACTGGATGATTTTATCTTTTATTCGCTTCAGCGCGGCCGGTCCCCTCCCGCTGCCGGCGGGGGAGGGAGGGGGTGTGTGCGGCCGGTCCCCTCCCGCTGCCGGCGGGGGAGGGGGGGTGCGCGCAGCCGGTCCCCCACCCACCGCTGGTGATAAGGAAGTGAAAGTGGAGGTGAATGGAGAAATAAAAAGTGCAGGAACGGAGGCAAAGGAGCTGGTGTAGGAGAAAGCAGGGGCGGCTGTAGAAGAAATGGAGCTGGGGCCCCCCAAACCAGGTGAAGAAACAAGGGAAGAGAAAAAATGAAGTTGCTGCAAGCGTGTTGCAGGGAAGTTTGTGTTGAAGTCCAGGCAACAATAGCTATTCAGTGATTTTATTTTGTGATGGAAGCATCATATTCTAGTTTCAAACCCTAACATGTGGTTTTGTATTTAACCAGTTCAGGGTTGTTTGTAGTTTGTGACAACTGGCATATTAAAGTTGTAAGTTGTGAAAACTTACTATTCAGTCATTTTCTGCTCATCATCTGAACCAAAGCAAAACAAACAAACAAACAAACATATATATATATATATATATATATATATATATATATATATATATATATATATATATATATATATATATATACATATATTTATATATATATTATATATATATTATATATATATATATTATATATATATATATATATATTATATATATATATATATATATATATATATATATATATATCCATCCATCCATCCATTTTCGTCCGCTTATCCGGGGTCGGGTCGCGGGGGTAGCAGCCTAAGTAGGGAGGCCCAGACTTCCCTCTCCCCAGCCACTTGGAGCAGCTCCTCTGGGGGAATCCCAAGGCGTTCCCAGGCCAGCCGAGAAACATAGTCCCTCCAGCGTGTCCTGGGTCTTCCTCTGGGTCTCCTCCCGGTGGGACATGCCCGGAACACCTCACCAGGGAGGCGTCCAGGAGGCATCCTAACCAGATGCCCGAGCCACCTCAACTGGCTCCTCTCGATGTGGAGAAGCAGCGGCTCTACTCCGAGTCCCTCCCGGATGACTGAGCTTCTCACCCTATCTCTAAGGGAGAGTCCAGACACCCTGCGGAGAAAACTCATTTCAGCCGCTTGTATCCGAGATCTCGTTCTTTCGGTCACAACCCAAAGCTCATGACCATAGATGAGGGTGGGAACGTAGATCGATCGGTAAATTGAGAGCTTTGCCTTTTGACTCAGCTCTCTCTTCACCACGACAGACCGGTACAGCGCCCGCTTCACTGCGGACGCTGCACCTATCCGCCTATCGATCTCACGCTCCAGTTTTCCCTCATTCGTGAACAAGACCCCGAGATACTTAAACTCCTCCACTTGGGGCAGGACCTCCTCCCCGACCCGGAGAGGGCATGCTACCCTTTTCCGGCTCAAGACCATGGCCTCGGATTTGGAGGAACTGATCCTCATCCCGGCTGCATCACATTCAGCTGCAAACCGCTCCAGCGAAAGCTGTAGATCACGAACTGATGAAGCCAATAGGACCACATCATCTGCAAAAAACAGAGAAGCGATTCTAAGGCCACCAAAACGGATCCTCTCAACACCTTGGCTGCGCCTAGAAATTCTGTCCATAAAAGTTATGAACAGAATCGGTGACAAAGGGCAACCTTGGCGGAGTCCAACTCTCACAGGAAACGAGCCTGACTTACTGCCAGCGATGCGGACCAAGCTCTGACACCGGTCGTACAGGGACCCAACAGCCCGTATCAAAGGGCCCGGTACCCCATACTCCCGGAGTACCCCCCACAGAACCCCCCGAGGGACGCGGTCGAATGCCTTTTCCAAGTCCACAAAGCACATGTAAACTGGTTGGGCAAACTCCCACGCACCCTCCAGGACCCTGTTGAGGGTGTAGAGCTGGTCTAGTGTTCCACGACCAGGACGAAAACCACACTGCTCCTCCTGAATCCGAGGTTCGACTATCCGACGGACCCTCCTCTCCAGAACCCCTGAATAGACCTTACCAGGGAGGCTTAAGAGGCTATATATATATATGGGCCCCCCAAGATGACTCAAGCCCAGGGGCCCCCATCCTCCTAAATCCAGCCCTGCACATATAAAACAGTTCTGCATCGCTTTGCATCGCTTTGAATGAGAACATGCCGGTGCTCGCTGACTGCGCGCTGGCAGAGCCCTTTTATAGGGCTCTTCGCGCTGGGACAGGTGGGGGCGTGGCTTAGGGTCCAAAACTACGTCCCTTCTGTTCTCTGATTGGTCCGGTCAAAAATCGGCCGGAGAAATCGTTGTCTATGGGAGGAATCCCAGACTGTGCAGTGAAGGGAAATGAGAATTGAGCGGAGCTGTGCAGGAAGGCGAGGGCCAGGCTAGTGGCAAATTAGAATTATTAAAAAAGTAATGATACTGGGACCCCAAACCCGCCTACCCAATTCACATTACAGCTCTTTTATTTGCTTTGATGAGGGACGAGTGACAGTTAAACACAGTTAAATAGTGTAAGTCAAATGTAAGCACACATGGCCCCCTTTATATAGTATTTCTGGGAAAAAATAAAATAAAAGGCAATGCCAATAGTTGCACAGGTTTCACGGGGGATTTGTTTGGGCCTACTACGGCTGATGATAACAAGGTAGAAGAAGGTCTGGACAATGAGGCCCTTGGGATGGCTTTGACTGACAAAGAGGCAGAGCAAAAAAAAAATAACTAAAAGTTAAAAGTTAGCATACATATAAGAAAAATAGTGCACACCTGTAAAGGGTAGCAAACAGGAAAGTGAAAATGGACACTTTTTTTCTTCACAATTTGCTTGGGGGGCTTTTTTTCCCAAAATGTTTCCCAAGCCACACAGGCATGGCTTTGTTCACACCGTAGTGCTCAGAGGCAGTATTGTGTAATATTTAATACAAAGTAGAACGGACAGCAAATGTATGACTAAATCTGTGAAAGATTTTTGCTGTCTGCTAAATACCTTAACCTTGCATAATTATGGGCTTATTGGAGCTATGTGTGATTATAAATGTATTTCATTTATGTATTTGATATTTTTCATGTGCACTTCTGTCAAATGTAGCTCAGGTCTCACCACATGATACATTTTCTTTCATGTAGCTTGAAGTTAGGCATGCAGCTGTCAACCAAGTGTTGCCACAACAGCTTGGGAATAAACATGTCAGGGAACGCCTGGAGCCAAAGAAAATTAAGTTTTTGTCCATTCAAGCCAGGTGGAATTGAAAAAAAAATTTGTCCACCCTTGTTTTGCACTCGAGGACAAAGGCTTGTACCGGTATCTCTGCTCGGCATTGCAGCTCATGGGCAGTTTTCCAAAACAAACAAACAAACAAAAATTAAAGAACTTGCACCTGCTTTTGCCAAGTTATGCATGATCTAAGAAAAAATATGCATAGTTGGGATATTTAAAAATAACAGATAAATAAAGTGGAACATGGCCACTAAAACTGATTTGAAAATGCTAATAGATGACAAAAGTCTAAATAACTTTACCAAGTCATCTTCAAAAACCACAGATGTTCACAGTTTGGCTCTTAAATCATTAATGGCTGCTAACAGAACACATCTGCTACCATTAGAGTAGGAAGGAGGGCAAACAAGCAGTTCAAATGCATATTAATAGAACATTTCATTAGCTATGTTTACATGGACATAAGTAATCGGATCAAACGGCCGAACGGATCAAAAGTCCGTCATGTAAACACCCCGGTCGGGTTATTTTTTGTGTATTTGGCGTGATCCGACCTAATTTGCGATCCGTTCGAAACGGGTGGTTTACGCCGATCCGTAGCCCGATGTGTGCGCATGTAAACACATGATCTGTTCCTTTTACCGGACTGTGGGAAACTGTCCTGACTGCGCATGTGCGCTGCGCGCACCCTCATCCCTCCCTCTCCCCCCTCGTGTTTACTTCTCCGCCTGGGCTGGCTAGTGGGTAGATGCTAACGCTAACATGGTGGGGAAGCAAAACTGGTCGGTGAGCGATGCAACATTTGTAATGGAAACGTTAAAATAGCTCAAAACTATCGAACGCCTTGACCGAACGTGTAGAACACGGAGTTATTTAAACAAGTACATGAAAAGCTGGAAGAAGCTGGAGATCGCTGGAAGAGCTTAAAGCTAAGTGCTACAAAGCTAAAAACAAAAACGGGACAAGTGTCTACGACCCCACCACTTTTTTATTTTACGTGTTGATGGATGAACTGATGAGAGATCTGCCACTTCCAACACAGCAGGCAGCGGTGTGGATCTTATGAGGAGGAGAGGAATCTGAGGAGAGGAAGCTAACCAGGAGCAAAGCATCCTTTCTGGTAAGTTAGACTCTTCAAAACACATTAACCCTCTGTACTGTATTACCTGGAGTAATTAGAAACAACAAATATGTAAAAATGTAATTATAATAAGAAATAAGAGTAGCTGTAGGGCTAGCATAGAACTACAGTATACTGTATTGTACATTAAAACTCCAACTAACCAGATAATTAACCTAACACATTTCAACATATCAGGGGTCCAGTTAAACTTTATTTTGTTTGTTTTTCAGATGATGAGTCCAGCTTTGAAGAGGCAGCTGGCAGCAGCACACAACAGACAGTGGCAGGTGATGGTGGCAGGTGATGGTGGCAGGTGGCAGAAGATGCAAGAGTCCCACGTCTTAGGAATCCCAAGAAGTTCACACATGTGCTTTAGAACAACTCAAAACTGATTTGAAAATGTTTCAATTCTCCACAACCATGTTTCTTTGTGCACTGACAGATCTGTAAATGTATTTTTTACACAGACATTAGGATTGATAGTTTGTGGTACAATTAAGGTACATGTCCTAACTTAATACAGTCAGATGGTTTAATAAGGACTGAGTTTCTGCATGACTCACAGGATAAAAACACATTTGCTGTTCTATCAGGATACAGAAACATACATTTTGGAAGTAAAGTCGATTATTTTGTCACCAATTTTGTTGTCCGAAATCACATGCATACATTGAAATTGTGAAAGTATGCGATGAGTTGATAAAGAAGTTACTGATTTACAGGTTACTGTAGTTTTTAAATGACCAAAGAAATGTTTTGTTATCATTACAAGATGTGATCTGTGCACATCGTCTTGTTTTGTACAAACGTTTTGAATGTTTAATTTTTATGTTTTTCTGATACACCTCAAATTGCACTAAGAATGAAACATGTTTCAAACAAGCAATTTCAACTGTTTACAAGAATGTGTTAAACTGTTTGGTCCATTAAAGAGCTCAGATGTTCACTAGTATTACTTGCAGTTGTTTATTGTGATAATAATTTTATACAAATGTTAACTGCATGTGAACACAAATACATAAGTACAGTATCTTTTTAGAAGAACTCTCCACTGTGACTTCAGAAACCCGGTCATCTCTACCTCCACCTGACAGCGCCAAGGTAAACATTAAATGACTTGTTGAGGAGTCAGACGAGGACAGTTTGGGTATCCTTTGACGAGCCAGTCCAACAGCGGTATGCACGATCACCAACAATGAAGAGACGGACGTCCTTTGCTTCAATGTTCCTCACAGACTGCAAAAAAGGACATGCCAATATTTAGTGTTCAACTTTTTATTTGTTTAAAGTTATGGTTCAAACAAATTTTATTTGAAAGAAAACTTTACATCTAAGTATGTCTTCTGATATACTTAGCTGTAATAGTTGTAAAATTAAATACAATATAGTAAATGTTAGCCTTACATTTTGGCAACATTTAACTATTTGTTTAAAGACATGGTTCAAACATTTTATTTTAAATAAAACTTTACAGCTAAGCATCTCTACTTTGAGATACTTCTTAGCTGTAATCGTTGTAGTAATACTAAATACAATATAGTAAATACAGTACTATTAGCCTTACTTTTGTCAACAGATGAGCCCTTTGATAGAGGTCTGAGTGGCGCAGGACGTTGGCATCATGGCAGGGCACTGCCTGGCATCGTGACACTGATGCTCCAGAAACAGGAAAACAGAGGAAGAACAGTAATTAATAACAAATACAGACAGTATCACGCAGACAGGTAGAAAAGGAAAGGACAAAAAGTTTATTAGCATACAGCGTTTTTATTATCTTACCAACAGTTGTTGTCCACGACAGCTTGGAGGATAGAGGACGTCCAGCGCTCTCATCCTGTGAATAAAAAAACTAAAAGCACGCGCTGCTTCACCTGTAGTTCAATCAGGGAGTGCAGAAAAACTCCGTCATTACAGTCTGGTGCGGGTCCATTTTGGACGCGTATGTTTACTTTCGTCCCGGAAGTAACTTCTTCTTCTGTGGTTTTTACGAAAGTAACTTCCTCTTCGTTTTTTTTTTAAGGGGAGTGTACCACTCTGCGCATGTCAGAACTTCTGATCAGAATAAAAGCCTGCTGCATGTAAACACTCGTCATGAACGGATTGTGCCCATGTAAACGGTGCTATCTAATTATGCAATCAGAACACATTTCAATCCGGTCACAGAATTTTGCCCATGTAAACATAGCTAATGAGACTTTAACTAATGCACTTCAAAAGGCCATTAGGAAATAAGTAAGAATGGAAAGGAATGATTTGTGAGATGTAGAGTGAAAAAAAATAAGGCCGAAGAAGAAGCATGTATTGGCGGTGTCATCTCTAAAGATCCATGATATTACTCAAACATTCTGAGTAGTTTAATATTATTCAGTATATATCTGACATTAGTGCAAAAAATATCTTAAAATAAATGAATATGTCAAATTGTATGTCTTTGCATTTAAGTTTAAATATGCCGCTCACCATCACCAGTTAATGACACACCGAACTAAACTAATGGCAGTACAAACAGTGCTTCCTGCATAAACTCAAAAAAGGTGTTCAATACAAGATCAACTGGACTTTATTTGTTACAGAATACGTTTTGACCTCTATCCAGAGGGCTTTATCAATTCTATGAAAAGACTGTGTGCGCGTGGAGTTATAACAGTCTTAGGAGTCACGCACCAACCTATGTAAATTGCAAGCTGAGGTAACACATACATGTAAATTGACAAATCACACCTTAACAGTAGGAGTTGTAGGAGTATTGTATTGTATTGAACGCCTTTTTTGATTTTATCATGTCCTGGATGACTGAGAATCTTCACCAGCTTCCTGCATAAAGGGTCCTTTCACAATGAGGGTGAATTTTTAGCACATTTACAGTGCATACCCTAAAAGGAGGAACAATGTCAGGGAAAATGATAATAATAATAATAATGAATTCAATTTATAACGCACTTTTCATTAATGAAAATCTCAAAGTGCTACAAGGTGCAACAGAATTAAATGTCAATAAAACAAATAATAAAACAATTAAAATCAATAACAGTATCAGCTAAGATCAAAAGTAGAATCATGAGGAGGTAGAGTATGCTCGGTTGAAAAGAAAGGTCTTCAAGCCGCTCTTAAAGTCAACCACAGACTGTGGGGCTCTCAGACAGTCAGGAAGAGAGTTCCACAGGCGGGGGGCAGCCACACTGAAAGCCCGGTCACCCATGGTCCTTAATTTGGTTCTCGGAATGTGAAGGAGATTACTGTTCTGTGACCGCAGCGAACGGGTGGATGAGTATGGAATAAGAATATCCTTCAGATAATCTGGTGAAGTTCCGTGTAAGCATTGATGTGTGATGAGAGCAGTTTTGTACTGAATTCTGTAGGCGACAGGAAGCCAATGAAGGTTATGGAGAATGGGCGTAATATGTTCAAATTTACGAACTCTCAACAAGATCCTTGCTGCACTGTTTTGAATATATTGAAGTTTCTGAAGGTTTTTGCCAGGGATTCCAATAAACAGGGAGTTGCAGTAGTCGAGCCTGGAGGAGACAAAAGCATGGACGAGCTTCTCAGCATCGGAAAAAGTTAGGGATGGGCGAAGTCTGGAGATGTTTCGAAGATGGAAGAAGCAAGTTTTAAACAGATGCTTAATGTGATTTTCAAATGTAAGATTGGAGTCCATTTTTATTCCAAGATTAGTAACAGAGGTGGAGAGGGGGATGTCTTGTCCAGAAAAGGAAAGTCTTGTTATAGGAGATGTTTGTACCTGGTGAGGGGTGCCAATCAGTATGGCCTCAGTCTTGGAGCAGTTTAATTGAAGAAAGTTCTGATTCATCCATGCCCTAATTGCCTCCAGGCAGGCAGAGAGGGCAGTGAGTGAAGATGGAGATGACAAGGTGGAAGATGAGGATGCTCCAGTCCTGATGTAAAGCTGTGTATCGTCGGCATAACAGTGAAAAGAAATGTTGAACTGATTAATAATTTGACCTAAAGGCAGCATGTAAAGGGAAAACAGCAGGGGCCCCAGAACCGACCCCTGAGGGACACCACAGGAGACACAGACTGTCTGGGACGTGGCGTTGCCAAGACTAACACATTCCAGCCTATTGGAGAGGAAAGATTTGAACCAGTCCAGGACGGTGTCGCAGAGACCGACCTCCACATGAAGACGGTGGAGGAGGATACTATGGTCCACAGTGTCGAAGGCTGCAGTGAGGTCAAGGAGGACAAGGATGGAGGGAGAGCCAGTGTCAGCAGCCAAGAGGACATCATTGGTAACTCTCAGCAATGCAGTCTCTGTACTGTGAGCTGCCCTGAATCCAGACTGGAACTTCTCATACAGGGAGTGTTGTTGTAGGTGATCCTGCAGCTGAGCAGCAACAGCTTTTTCCAGCACTTTAGACAGAAAAGGGAGGTGTGAAATTGGGCGGTAATTAGAAAAAATGTCGGGATCCAAATTAGATTTTTTCAGAAGAGGCCTAATGATGGCGGTTTTTAGAGGCAGTGGAACATGACCAGATTGTAGAGACTGATTTATTATTTGAGTGATAAGTGGGCCTATTGCAGAATGATTGGTTTTTATGAGAGACGAGGGGAAAGGATCCAGGGCGCAGGATGAAGGCTTCATTTTCTTGATGATGGCCTCCACCTCACTCTGAACAACTTCGTCAAAGCTGTTTAGGGTCCCAGAATGCAGACGGGTGGGTGGCACACTGAGAACGGGGAGGTTGTGGAGCTGAGATCTGATAGTGTCAACTTTGGTTTTAAAAGATGAAAGAAACAGGTCACATTTTTGAGCAGAGTCCTCAAGAGTTTGCTTAATGGGATTAAGCAGACGAGTGATTGTGGAGAAGAGCTGTTTAGAGTTTCCAGGGCAGGTGTTGATGATGTTAGAATAATATTTGGAGCGTGCTTCTTTAAAAAAATAAACTTGACAAAAAAGTTCCAGATTGTTGACTGTTTTTTCCCTTTCAATATAAATAATTCAGAAATAATTACTTTACATTTATATAATAGCCATAATAAACCTTTACTGTGTAAAAGAAAACTGTTTTGACAGTTGGTTTGTGGTAAAAAAAAAAAAGTGTAATACTGTTAACTGGTGATTGTCTTTTTGTATTGTGTAACAAAAATACATGATAAAATAAATAAATAAATTGAGATGCATTGATAAATAACAGGTTGTTTCATCGTGGAAAATGGATTTTGGATTTAAAGTTCAATAAAGCTGCTTTATTTTGGGTCTTTGGTAGTGCGGGTCATTTTTGACCCGTAGGACAAGGGGAGTAAACAGAATGTTAAGATCGCACAAGGGTTAAAGAAAAGGCGTACGCTTTCTGATGTTCTTTATATGCCTGCTTATGCACAGAGAGACCAGATGATTTTACACGTCTCTCAATAGCACGGCTATGACAATGACAAGAATTGTATTTATTTTTTAACTACGGAAGCTTTTGACGTCTATATTTCTACAACTGACTTTCACACACAACAATAAAACATTTGCTCAAGTGTTAGTCACATTTTGTTTTGTAATTCTACTTGATTTTCAAATTATCTTAAATTTCAATGTGTAAAAATGTAAAATGTGCAAAGGTAAAGAGTGCTTGACGTCTAAAGTGCATAACTAATAGGAGCATACTTAGTGCTTTTCTATGAGGATAAACACAGTATTCCTCTAACCAATTAAACAACACACACTCAAATTGTGTCAATCAATTCTCTTATTTTTAAGACTATGAATAATTTCATTTTGAGACTAAGTCACTCTGTCTAAGGCAAGGGTGTCAAACCGACTTACAAAAGGGGTCCAAAATTAAAACTTTTTTTCAATTTAAGGGCCGGTTTAGAATCTACATTAACTCAAGTTAGATGCCCAACATCTTTTCTTGGTTGCAGTTTCTTCACCAAGAGTTTGATTGGTCTCATTTGACGTTCTCTGTTGCACTTTTGACATCATAATCTAAGATTACTGAAAAAAATAAAAACAAAGTGAGAAAAATGATTTAAGGGAAACGCTTGTGATAGGTTTGGGCAGTGGAACAAGCATGGCAAAACCAGTTTTTAAATGGGGAAGGATGGGCCTTTTTCATAGCCACAGTAATATAACCTCAAGATTTTAAACAGATTGCTATTATAGCAATTTGCAGCTCCTTTAAACATAAACATGGTCTCTTAAGCATGTCTGCACAACAATGCCACAAAACACACACGCACGCATGCGCACACAAAGTATCCATGTATGCAGACACAAAAAAAAAAAAAAACACATGAATGAAGGTTAACTAATTTTCCTCTCTCTTTAGCATTTCTTTTGCACTCTAAACCTGCCTCCATTGGTTACTGTTACCCAGGCAACAGAAGAGACAGAAAGAGATGTTGAATGAATGGGCAAAGAAGAAAAAAAGGTGGGGAAACAAAGATGGAGGGGTATATCACTTGAGTTTTGGTCTCTCCAGGTAAATTACAAACAGAAAACCCATTTGTTTTTTCTTTCTTTGTCACAACTAAAAAAATGAGAAGAGAACTAATATGCTTTGGTCATGACCCTTGCCCAGCCAAACAAGTGTTCAATTACCCAGATTTTATTTTTTGAGTTTCTATCGTGTTGGTATGAAAGAAAGAGATAACAGGGTCATGTTTGCTTGTACACACTTTTGTCTAGGAATAATTTCCAAGTTGAGAAACAGAAAACTGTGTTACAAAAGAAAAGTCAACAAACTAATTGCTCAGAGATCCTTAGATAGAGAACTTTACTAATTGGCTTTTCAATGCATGTGAATGTTCCTGTACAGTGCCCCGAGATACAGTAACTTTGTTGTGATTAGGCGCTATATAAATAAGCCGAATTGAATTGAATAGATCCATTGAAACTCCAACACAATTTAAGAGAAATACAGATAATTTCTCAGCATAGCATGCAATGTTAGTTCAATTTACAAGAAAAACAATATATAGAAACACTTAAACTCAAATAAGGACCAAGTTGTAAGCTGTAACTTGCTTTTATTCAGTGAGCTAAATCAAAATACTTTGTAATAAAAAAATGGTTTGGGTTTAATTCATTCATCCTGTGGTTATTTGAATTGCAGACAGTCTATAGGAGTGAAAGGTAGTCTACATTTGAATAATTCATGTGTCTCACTGTGTAACCTCTGTCAGAGAGCTGACTGAAGAGTAGTTGCTAATACATACTTTAGCCCCATGTGACCTTGCAAACACTGAATGATAAAACAGATGAATAAATGGATACCGAACAGCTATTAATAATCTAAAACTAGAGGAACATTCATGTGTTAGCAAGAACTGTGCCTTTTGAAGTATGTTGGCCTTATACATGTGTTAATAAGAAATTCAAGCATGTTTTAACAGGTAAACTATACCCAATGCTTCATAGAAAGTTAAAGTGTGCACAGTAACACCATCTACAGTGAAGTCAACTACCGGTAAATATGCACCACAAAGCTTCAGCTTGCACAGCATCACTTGTGTAAAACTGCTAAACACAGTCCTTTCAAAGATACTTCCAGTCTCTCAACAGTAACTAAACTTCACCCTAAAGGTCTATGTTCTATTGCAGTCAACAATACCATGAGTATAAAAGCAGTGCAACCTTTGATAGTACTGAGCAGAGTTTTGAAAAATCAACACAGGAATATAATCGTAGATGGTTTGTCTTGCTGGCACTTGAAGGTTACAGCGCTTATATTTATATGATCAAATGTCAGACAAACTGTTGGTTTTCACCTAATTTATAAATGTTTACAATATAAACAGCTTAAAGTTGTAGCCACAGGACTTATCTGTGGAATTGATATAAATGTTCCAAGATTTGGAAAGATGGAAAAAATCTGCTATTCTACATGTTGTCTTGAATCAAATAAAATACTACTAAAACTTAGATTCATTGCTCTGTAACATGAAGAGTTTGACCAAGTTGCCCTGATTTTTTAAGTTATCATGTCTTCACCTCTATGTAGCTCCTACGATCTGCCTACGAGTGCTGTTCTTAAGAGAAAAAAAACAACAGCAGCTAATGAAACTGGAGGAACTGAAAGCACGTGTACATGTGTATACATTGTAATTGTGTAGACATGCTTGAAATGTGTATCTATATTCTATAAGACAAACAAAAATGCTTACATAGCATTGCCAAAGACAAAAACATGTTACCGTGATGTCATGGCTTGAGTCTGGATCCAAGCCATCATGGCAGAAGTACAGTCCTCAGAACAGCACCAGTGCACCTGGCCATGTGTTTAGTATCCTACTAAAGTATAGAAACTGGGCAGATACAAAAGGGAACATACGGAAGTCATGCTAAGACACTTTTGTGATAAGCTACTCATCCCTCCCTGTGGATAAAAGTATAGGAAAAAACAGAACCACACTGTGCTGAACATATAAAACACACCTTGACCTCTGCACATATGTTGTCACTGGCTGTATGAGATAATAAGTACATTCACTGCATAGCATGCTTCATGTCCTCCTGGGCTAATTAAAAGAAATTAGACCTTGTGCATTTACTCCCAGTGTACTGCTGGCCTCTTGTTCATACTATGAGTGGAGGGAACATACCCACATAGACCACTGTAAAACACCCCCTACAATTACAGACTTTGTCAAGGTGATTTTATTGTTATTTTCTTCATCTTGTTGTGCTGTTTGATCTCATATGGCAATCCTTATTTCTAATATTTCAAGTATTTTTGGATGGATGAGGAGGCTGAACAGATAAGAGTCAAAATGTAACTGACTGTGAATCATGCATACACTGATAATTTAAAATAAATAATTGCCAAAGGAGTTCAAATTATTCATTTAGATTTAAAACTTATGTTAAAAGAAACAACTGAACTCATCTTTTTACCCTTTAGTTATTATCAGAACTTTGAAAATTAACATATAAAAACATGTTTAGTTGTTTTCCATTTACATTGACACAAATAGTTTGCACATGGTTCTTTGATTAATCACATACTTCAGGAAGGTGAAACAGCTTATTTATTGATTTGACAGACAAGAAGAAAAGGAGAATGTATGAAAACAACAAAGGAAGCAGCTTCTTTGACACTTTTATTCAGAATTTTTGGAATTGTTATCTAAAAGGAAGGTTAATCCTGAATAATGCATTTTCTTTTGATAAGGCATTGCTATGAGAAAACAAACATGAACTCATTTAAAATATGTTAATGTATTATCTTAGCTACACTGATTATTTTAATTGACTTTTTGAGGACATGCAAACTAAACAATTTTAAGTGGGAGGACAAATGGTAAAAAAAAATAAAAAAAACTTATTTTCAGCCAGTACCAAAAGGATTGGGTCCACATTTAGTGTCCCAGTGGATGAGAGGGTCATTCCAATGAGTCTGCATGTTGCTGAAAAGTGAGAGCACAATCTTTTAGGGCTAATTATAGCAGCAGCAGCAGCAGCCTATATAGAACACCTGCCCAAGTCATGGATTTTCTATTACAAACCTTATGCACAATACAGTACATGAATATTCATGGATTTTATACAATGCAACTGAGTATATATATATATGTATAT
>JBBPBX010027227.1:0-20676 GCA_038048925.1 Garcialebias charrua | reverse complement strand
AACACAACAAGCTGAAGAAAAATATAAAAAATATAAAAATAAATTGGTAATGATTATAAGAAGATGCAAGAAAGAATACTATAGTGATTTATTAAACAAGAGCAATGGTGACACTAAAACAACATGGCGAGTAATAAATGATGTTCTAAAAAGTCATAAAGCAAAAACGAACATTGCAAAATATTTTGTGAAAGATGACAAAGAAATACATGATGAGAATGATATCGTAAATGAATTTAATCAATATTTTGTAAATATTGGATCAAGCCTTGCAGCTAAAATACCAAAAGTAGATAATAAGGTGTGTCATTCAATTAAAAGTTGCACCAACAGTATTTTTCTTAGTGGAACTAACAAAGAGGAAATTATGAAAATGGTAAAAAATCTCTCAGACAAGAGATCAAAAGACTGGGTGGACATGGATATGATGTTCGTAAAGGAAATAATAAGTTATGTTATTGAACCGTTTACATATATATGCAATTTATCTTTTTCAACAGGAATATTTCCAGATAACATGAAAGTAGCAAAGGTAATTCCTCTTTTTAAAAATGGTGATAAATGTGTATTCAATAATTATAGGCCAATATCCTTATTACCACAGTTCTCAAAGATTCTAGAAAAACTATTTGTGTCCAGATTGGATCAATTTATTGATAAACAAAACATTTTAAGTAGCAGTCAATATGGGTTTAGAGAAAAAAACTCTACGTCAATGGCTCTCATGGATTTAATGGAACAAATAACTAATGCTGTCGATCATAAACAGTACTGTGTTAGTGTTTTTGTTGATCTAAAAAAAGCATTTGATACCATTGACCACACCATTCTCCTTGAAAAACTAAATAAATATGGTATTAGAGGACCAGCATTACAGTGGGTATCTAGCTATTTGAAGGACAGGAAACAGTTTGTGCAAATAAATGATGTTAGATCTGACCTCCGTGATATCACTTGTGGAGTTCCTCAGGGTTCTGTGCTTGGACCAAAGTTGTTTATTTTATATGTGAATGACTTGGTAAATGTGTCAGCACTACTTAAATGTGTTCTTTTTGCCGATGACACCACTTTTTTCAGTTCGGGTAATGACATAAAACAGATTTTGGATATGATGAAAACAGAATTTATAAAAATACAAACTTGGTTTAAATTAAACAAATTATCTTTGAATTTAGATAAAACTAACTACATGATTTTCAGTAACAAAAAGGGAATTGTTGATGACGATCCATTTGAAATTGAAGATGTTGTGATCTGTAAAGTGAGTGAAGTGAAGTTTCTGGGTGTTATCATTGATGACAAACTGACATGGAAACATCATGTAAATTCTATTAAAAAAAACTAGCTAGAGCAATTGCAGTACTATATAAAGTCAGGGATTTTTTAATTGATAAAGCTTTACATATGTTGTATAACACAATCATTGCTCCACATTTAATCTATTGTATTGAGGTTTGGGGAAAAGCATGCAAAACTATTACAAAGCCTGTTTTTATTTTACAAAAGAGAGCTGTAAGAGTAATCACCAGAAAACACTTCACTCACCCTTCAAACACCTTGTTTATTCAACTAAACTTATTGAAATTCCAGGAATTGGTAGAATATAGTATTTTATCAATTATGTATAGGGCTCATAATAACACATTACCTTTAAATATCCAAAGAAATTTTATAAAAAGACAAAGTTATTACAATCTCAAAGGGACAGAGATATTCATCAAACCACAATTCAGAACCAGCTTAAAAGGACGGTCTACCTCAATTCAGGGAATTCGATTGTGGAATGCTCTGGAGAGTGATGTTAAAAATGAAAAATCAATGTATACATTTAAGAAAAAGGTCAAAAAGGACTTGCTCAAAAACTATATATGATGTAATGCGTGTTTGTGTATTACAATTATGTTGTACTTATGATGTACGGTACGTTTGTGAATTACAGTTAGAAAAATTAAGTAGAGTTATTCATTTTATAAAGCAGTTTGTGTATTACAGTTAGAAAAATTAAGTAGAATTATTCATTTTTGTGATGAATTTGTGTATTACAATTAGGAAAATTAAGTAGAATTATTCATTTTGTGAACATCTTGATGTTGTGCCATCTTTTAGTTTGTGTATTTCAATTAGAAAAATTAAGTAGAATTAAGTAGAATTATTCATTTTATGATCTAGTTTGTGTATTACAGTTAGGAAAATCAATAAAAAAAAAAAATATAGGAAAATTAAATAAAATTATAAAAAAAAATAAAAAAATAAAAAAATAAAAAAATTAGAATTAGAAAATTAATTAGAATTATCGGTGATGTAGTTTGTGTTTTACAGTTAGAAATATTAAGTAGAATTATTCATTTTGTGATCTAGTTTATGTTTTACAGTCAGGAAAATTAAGTAGAATTATTCATTTTGTGATGTAGTTTGTGTATTACAGTTAGGAAAATAGGTAGAACTATTCATTCTGTGATGTTGCTTGAAAGTTATCATTGGTTGAACAAACTGTGAAATAGGGGCAGATATAATAAGATTTCATCTTCTTTCTGCTCCCTTCATTTTATCCTACTTGTAATCTTGTATCTGATGAAACTGTCTTGTATTGTTCTTTTAAAATGAATGAATAAACATCAAATCAAATCAAATATAGGTTAGTTAGGCAATAACAACAGAGCTAATAATTGTCCAACTAACGTTACAGTAACAGGGATATGTTTGTTTATATGTTTGCAGGGACATGATGAAAACCATCAACCCAAGTACACACCACCTACCATAGACCACTTGTCAAAAAAGATAACTCCACCTAATAATAATAATAATAATAATGAATTCCATTTATAATGCACTTTTCATTAATAAAAATCTCAAGTGCTTACCTTGTTATAAGGTATAAGTATATTGTTATAAGAGCTGCTCTGCACTTTAAACAGAAGATGGATGACGTGTCTGGGAGCAGATACAGAGAAAGATGATTGAGCAGGTGAAATGTCATTCATGCACAACTATCCTTTCTGCTATTAAAATATGAAATCTAAATCCTAGTAATATTCTTTGTGGTCAACAGAGGAAGACTGTGGAGATGATGGGGTCACCATGCAGTCTGAGGAAAGTCCTGAGAGTGAAGGAGTGGAGGATGAGGAGGATAATTTTGATCTGCAGCAGGTTAGCCCATCAGTGGGAGCTCAGTAACATGACTGTAGCATCAGACACTAGACATGTGGAAATGTGTTTTCAAACATAAAGCTCTCTTGTGAAAGTGTACCCCTGTGAAAAGAAAATTCACAACATATTGAAGTTCATAAGTTTGATATTTATATACTATTTGAAAATAGCCCTGTGAGATATTCATAGTACATTTTAAAAAAAAGGAAAACGTTCATAGTAATAAAATTCAAATAGAAGTTTAAATTATTTCATCCTGAAAGAACTCTGGCTAACTACTGTATCTCTTTTATAACATGATGGAGTTAAACTCAAAGCAGTCTCCTCAGATAAATAGTGTTAACTTGTTATTTTATATGAAAGTTTCTGTTAACTTTTTTATTTTTATTTGATTGTTTCTGATCAATGTCCTGAGATGACTTCTGTTGTGACTCGGCGCTATACAGTATAAATAAACTGAATTGAATTGACATGTCTTTTTTTGAACCCACCTACAAAAAGAATCGGAATCGAGAATTGAAGAGAATCATAATCGAAACGAAGAATCGGAATTGAAACCGGAATCGCTCAAATTCAAACGATGCCCAACCCTACTTAGAATGTTTGATTACCTGTAGTTTGTAATTATCACTTGTAAGATTATCTTTAGCAAATGTGAGATTATATATAAAACATAAGTAATTAGTAAACACTTTACTACTTTCTCCTCCAGGCTCGACTACTGCAACACCTTGTTTATTGGAATCCCTGGTAAATACCTTCAGAAACTTCAATATATTCAAAACAGTGCAGCAAGGATTTTGTTGAGAGCTCGTAAATTTGAACATATTACGCCCATTCTCCATAACCTTCATTGGCTTCCTGTCGCTTTCAGAATTCAGTACAAAACTGCTCTCATTACACATCAATGCTTACATGGAGCTTCACCAGATTATCTAAAGGACATTCTTGCACCATACTCATCCACCCGGTCTCTACGGTCACAGAACAGTCATCTACTTCACATTCCGAGAACCAAATTAAGGACCATGGAAGACCGGGCTTTCAGTGTGGTTGCCCCCCGCCTGTGGAACTCTCTTCCTGACTGCCTGAGAGCTCCACAGTCACTGGTTGACTTTAAGACCGGCTTGAAGACCTTTCTTTTTAACCAAGCATACTCTACCTCCTCATGATTCTATCTTTGATCTTAGTTGATACTGTTATTGATTTTAATTTACTTGTTTTATTACTTGTTTTATTGACATTTAATTCTGTTGCACTTTGTAGCACTTTGAGATTTTCATTAATGAAAAGTGTGTTATAAATTGAATTCATTATTATTATTATTACTTTAAAATGAATACAGGCCTGTAAATATAGTTTAAACCTTCAATGAATACACGTACACACCTTGTATAAAATGCATTGGTTCACATCATCAGTGACATTTCAAAGCTTGTAAAAAGATATAGAATGGTATAAAAAAATATAAAATCCAACACACCCTCATTTGGTCTCCCCATACTTATGGGAGAACACACCACGTTTGATTTTTACTGTTATTTGGACTCTGCCCACTCCAGGTGGCCCTGGCCATCTGCTGAGGTGTCATTGGGTTCTTCATTAGGTGCATCACATCAGCGGTTTCAGTTTAAGCCTGAATCATTTTACTAACAAGCACTCTAGTACAAGGGATAATGCACCCTACCAAAACACAGAAAATAATAAGAATTGCATTGGGGGGGGCAAGATCTTTAACATAATCTGACCCCAAGGGCCGCTCGTGAACCACGACAGAAACTTCTAAGATCCTGGAGAAGGATCCTCCCCCATCCACCATAATACATAGGGCGACTCAGCAGAGATACCCTCTAACGCGCTAACAGTAGCATTTAGGAAGATTCCAAAGCGATAGACTAAAGTTTCTACCCGTAAGAGAAGTGAGACCTCTCCAACCCAAGGGAAAAGACCTTCTCTCCTGTTGTCCAGTGCTTAAACTCTTGGGGTACATCTGTGACCCACGGAGAGTCATGAGGTTTGATGTCAATCGCTCTTCTGTGTCTCACATAATGAGACCCATTACTTAAGGAAGCCATGAATGAGTCATCTGTCACGGCAACCGGTGTACACAGTCCTGTCCAGTTGGCTGGTAAAGTCAGTAGTACAGCATGACCACACAGCCAGGCGAGATCATCGACAGTATATGCTGGTGAAGATTCTCAGTCGTCCAGGACATGATGAAATCAAAAAAGGCGTTCAATACAGGATCAACTGGACTTTATTTGTTGCAGAAAACGTTTCGACTTCTGAAGTCGAAACGTTTTCTGCAACAAATAAAGTCCAGTTGATCCTGTATTGAACGCCTTTTTTGATCGACAGTATACGTTCTACTGTATTACTGTCAGGCACCCCAATGTGATGGTTCTTAGGATGATAAACAGCTTGACACTTGTCAGGCGGCAGTGAGCCCACTGCAGTCTGAGAAGCGTCCTGCTGGTGGCGGTAGACACAAATAGGAGATTGTTCCTCTGGTGTCCATTCCACAAATTGGCTCAGCACCACTAACTGAGATGGTTGGTTCAGGGAGTACCTGCGAGTTTTACATCGATTAGGCTCTTTAACGTAACCTCTTGAGCTGTATTGCAAAAAACAGAAAGACAACTTCCGTTCGATGGGCTTAACATGTAATGGCAGATGTGAGGCTGAGACTGGGAGTTTAGTACACACAACATTCAGAGTTGTGACGGCCTCTGGCCAGGAATTGAACATAACGGTACCAGCTGTTCATCTGAAAACTATGTGACAGATTCAACGTCAGTTGATCTACCTCATGTACCTGAGACTAGGCCATAAGTTTAGGGTCATTGCGTTTGACCCTTGGTTGTTGATGCTGGCAGCGAGAGTGACCTGGAATGACACAGTAATATTCACACAGAAAAATGATAGAAGTGAGTAACACTGCCACAAAACCCAATATTATTGTAATTCTCCAGGAGTTCTGGAACAGAACCATGGTTAACACACTAGTAAACACGTAAAAATATCAACTGAGTAAACCTTAAAAGTTAGTAAAAACACGACAAAACTTCTAGTAAACCTTAAAAGTTAATAAAACACTACAAAACTTGTAGTAAACCTTAAAAGTTAATAAAACACTACAAAACTTCTGAAAGATTAAATTTTAAGACGAGTAAAATATTAAACTTTTTTGTAAATCACCTTTGAAATACCTCAATGAATTTTAGAATGATTAGAATGCTCAATTGAATGGAGTAAAATTTTTAATAATTAGAGTTCTCAATTGAATCCACTGACCCTTTTAAAAGTTCTGGTTGTTTCCTCAGAATGACTGAAAGAAAAGATAAACACTCATGTTCAACACCCTAGCTAGCAGGTCTTCTGTGCTTGAACTTGCGTTGGGAGGCCTTGTCATCCCAAGGGTGCTTTGGTGCTAGGTGGGATTCGGCCCGTGGAGATGTCTTCATGTAAAGTCCACAGAAACTTTATCAGTTTGAATTAACATGTGTAACCTATATCGGTGTGTCGCTTCTTCTTTTCTTCATGGTCAGAGCTGGGAATCTTCCTTCCTTCCTCTTTCACCTTACTGACTGACTTAGGCAGAGCAACGGAGACTTTGTTCTCCAAATTTTGCTTGCCTTTTTCCACAAGGGGCAAAGATTGAGCTCCCACAAAGGTCAGGTCACCTCCTCGAGATACAGTGGGGAGCTTTACTCCTGTTGTTCCAGCAGATCAGCCTCCACCTGGTCCAGCGAGCATTTGGGCTCCTCAGCAGGTGCACATTGGCTAAGATGAAACCACGTCGAGCCTTTTCCTTTTAAACGTACTGCGTGTGATGTACGATCTTTGACCTTGTAAGGACGGGTCCACCTTGGTTCCGCCCACTTACATTTCACCACTCTCAGTAGGACCCAGTTTGATGTGGAACTCACCGGCACCTCCTCCTGAGGAGTACTGTAATCTGTAATCTCTTGAGCAAAACTGGACAACAAAGTTCCGAGTGTGTTATAATACATCTTATGTGACATGCCCATTACCTGTTCCAAGGGCCACTCGAGATTTTGCTGAGGGCCAGGGAAAGACCTTCCTGTTGTTAATTCATAAGGGGGGAAACCTGTACCCATAGTAATAGATGCTCTTGTAGCCATGAGCGCTATGGGCAATGAATCAAGCCAATTGGAATTAGTCTATGCACAGATCTTTGATGTTTTTTGTTTGAGGTTTCTGTCTAGTCTTTCAAACTTCCCAAGATTTAGGGTGGTAAACTTTCCCAAAAGCATGCTTCAATCCTAAGGCTTTTTCTACTTTCTAAAGATCTAAGTTTTTAAAATGCGTTCCGTTATCCAACCTTATTTTTGTTGGAAACCGGTGTCTCGGTATATAACAGTTTATTAAGCACTTAACTACCGTTTGACTGTCCTCTTTTTCATAGGCCAAGCTTCTGGCCACCCCGTGAATGTATCCATGCAAACTAGTAGATATTTGAATCCTCGTACCACTTGAATCATATCTGTGTAATCAATAATTATCTCCCGACCTAGTGTCATGTTTATTGGAAATTTCCCTTGCTCACGCGGTTTAATGGTTGGTTTAGAGTTATACAAATTGCATACCGTACAGCTTTTTACAAATGCTTTAATCATCGTCTTCATGTGAGGATGCCACTACAAAGGAATTTTTTTCCCATCTGGTGTTCTCTCACGTGAGCCAAACCATGTGCTTCTTCAAAAACTCTTCTCTTTAAGGTCAACAGTAAGACCCATCCAATGCTTCCTGGTCCTGTCCAAAGTCCATCTTCTTTTTTGTTCAGCTCCATATTTAATCCACACTGATTTTTCCTGTGGAACTTTTCCTTGTTGTCAACAGGCTACCGTTTCAGCATCCTATCTCATTCCACATTCCTCTTCTGCTGTTACAAGCATCATCTGACTCCCAGTGATGTAGCCTGCTGCTCTTTTAGCCTCCTGGTCAGCCTGAGAGTTTCTTCTGGCTGTGTTTGATGTCTCTGTGTCATGTCCTTTACACTTTATGATGGCTACCTCTGCAGGTAACATCAAAACTGTTGCTAGTTCTTTCACGTCTTTCTCATGTTTAATTGGTTTTCCATTCACAGTTAGAAAACCTCCTCTCATCCACTGAGCTAGCTCCATGTGCGCTGTTCCAAAAGCATAAGCTGAGTCAGTGAACATGGTGACTTTCCTTCCTTCAGCCCACTTTAGGGCTGCAATTAGGGCTCTTACCTCAGCCCTCTGTGTTGACTGAGTTCCCTGCAGTCTCTTCTGAACTATTGTCTCATACCCCTGGTCTGTTTGATGTACCACCGCATAGCCAGCATTGAGCTGTCCATCCTCTTGACGGAAACAACTACCATCACTGAATACCACCTGTCTATCATCCAGAGGTGTGGCTTTTAGGTCTGGTCTAACCCTCTCATCGCTCTCCACCCTCTTTTGGGATACATGTGGTTCCCTTGTGCCTAATCTGTCTGCCATTTTAATCCCTTCATGAATAAATAACAAGTTTGGTGCTTCCAGTGTTTTGTTTATACACTTGTCTTACTGGTGACATAGTGAAGTTTTGGGAGTTAACATATGCAACTACACTATGTGAGGTCCACACATGCATAGGATGTCCCATTAACAGATGAGCTGTTTTCTGAATCAGTTTGGCCAGACCTGATGCATGCTGGGTGCATGACGGATGTCTTTTTCTGTGTTGTCCAACATAACGCTAACATACATTAATATTGTCCTACCCACTCATGTTTCTGAAATACCATACCATACCATACCACTCGGACTCGGGACTCGGAGTAGAGCCGCTGCTTCTCCACATCGAGAGGAGCCAGTTGAGGTGGCTCGGGCATCTGGTTAGGATGCCTCCTGGACGCCTCCCTGGTGAGGTGTTCCGGGCATGTCCCACCGGGAGGAGACCCAGAGGAAGACCCAGGACGCGCTGGAGGGACTATGTTTCTCGGCTGGCCTGGGAACGCCTTGGGATTCCCCCGGAGGAGCTGCTCCAAGTGGCTGGGGAGAGGGAAGTCTGGGCCTCCCTACTTAGGCTGCTACCCCCGCGACCCGACCCCGGATAAGCGGAAGAAGATGGATGGATGGATGGATGGATGGACCATACCACTTTATTTATAGAGCACTTAAACAGACACAAGGCCAACCAAAGTGCTGTACAATAGAAAGAAACAAGCAAAGCAGACAGGAAAACAAAAAATAAATATAGATAGAAATAGCAATAGAAACTAACTAAAATGGCAAACAATGTATATTACAGAGGATCAAAACAAATCACATTGTGTTAAAGGCAAGAGAATAGAAGTGGGTTTTCAAGTGAGACTTAAATACTATGAGTGAGGGAGCTTGCCTAACACTCAGTGGCAACTCATTCCACAGTCTTGGACCTGCAACTGAGAAGGCCCTGTCACCTCTGAGCTTCCGGCGAGTATCTGGGACTGAGAGAAGCATCTGGTCTGCTGACCTCAGAGAGCGCCGTGGGACATATTGCTGCAGAAGGTCAGTGAGATAAGGTGGAGCGGAACTGTTCAGAGATTTAAAAACATACATGAGTATTTTAAACTGGATCCGAAGGTGAATGGGTAGCCAGTGCAGGGAGGCCAAAACTGGTGTAATGTGCTCTCTATGGCCTGTACCAGTTAAGAATTGGCTGCAGCATTCTGGACCAGCTGTAGCTGTGCAATGGATGACTGACTGATTCCGAACAGAAGTGAATTGCAGTAATCGAGCCTCGATGTTATGAAAGCATGGATTACTGTCTCCAGGTTCTTTTTGGATAGTATGGGCTTCAGCTTAGACAGCCGCCTCAGCTGAAAGAAGCAGGATTTAACAATCATGTTTACATGACTGTTAAGTTTCAGGGAAGGGTCCATTGTCACCCCCAGATTAGTGACCTTTTATTTTTCTAGTGGGGCTAGGGAAAGAAGGTCAATGTTGTGATTCGAGAGTGAGCTGTTGGGATGGAACAACATGACTTCAGACTTCTTCTCATTGAAATAGAACACCATTAATCTCTCCTTCTGTTTCAGAAACATCCAAATAGAAAGGTTTTCCGTAGTCAGCAAGAGCTAACTCAGATTCTCTGCTCAGATGTTGTTTTATGTCAATAAATGTTCTTTCAGCCTCCACAGTCCAGTCTAATGGAGCTTTGAGGTTTTTCATTAATTTCTGTTTAACATAGCCTGGTTAAAACCAGACCCTTGTCCTTCACTTCGCTTTGTACTAGGGTCTGGGATTTCTCCCATAGACAACGATTTCTCCAGTCGATTTTTGACTGGACCAATCAGAGAACAGAAGGCGGATTACCGGACCCATCAGAGAACAGAAGGCGGAGTTTTGAACCATGTCGACTGACGTCGTCAGTTAAAATGGCTGCCGTCACGAAGGAATTTTCATGAAAACAAGGTAAAAAACTATTATTTCTTTGCTGAGAAAAAATATATTTCATAGCTGACGTTATATCAGAAGTGTTCCTGAGCTTAACAGTTCCTAAATCAATTCACGAAATGGTCAAATCTGCTGGATTTAAATTGTTTCGGTTTGACATTTTCCAAACAGCCTCGGGTGCGCTACGAAAATAAATGATAAAAAATCGAATTTTATCTCAAATGTTTCATCTAGGCCAACAGTCAGTAAATTAGAGCCATATAATTACACACTGGTAGCAGAAAAAATATCCACCGAGTGGTTTCTGAGCTATTTATCTGATAGCCTGGACCTCGCCAGGCTAAACTAACAAAACTCTGCCTTCTGTTCTCTGATTGGTCCGGTCAAAAATCGACCGGAGAAATTGTTGCCTATGGGAGAAATCCCAGACCCTAGTACAAAGCGAAGTGAAGGACAAGGGTCTGGTTTTAACCAGGCTTGTTTAACCAGGGAGCGCAAAGTTTGTGTTAAGCCCGTGTAGTGTGGGATGCAATTTCTGTTGTACCTTGTCAGGCCAGAAATGACAGCATTTCTTTCACTGTCTGTGGTTTCGGATGATGTTCTGTTTAACCATAGCCTGGACCTAGATACTTAGCCTGATTGCGGTGTGAATAAGAAAGGCCTGCTCCTTTCTGAGAGATCTTTCGTCCCAGGAATAAAACCCGTTTTCGCGTCACTTGGAGTTTACTTATACTTATTTTAAAACTGGTGGCATGCAGATGTTGCAACATGGCTTCGATGGCTTGTAATGAGTCTTGTGCAATATGGCTTGCGATTAACAAATCTTCAACATACTGGACCAACACTGTGTCTTGTGGCAGTTTTATTTAGCTTAGGGCTTGTTTAAACACTTGATTGAAAATCAATCATTACCTACTTCCATTGGGATCAATCCTCAGAAAGCATGGGATCTTTCATTGTTACGCCGATGATAGTCAGATCTATATGCCACTAAAAAAGAAAGATGCCTCCTCAATCAGGCCACTTCTGTTGTGTCTTGAAGACATCAAAGCTTGGATGTCTTTAAACTTTTTAAATTTTAATGAAAAGAAAACAGAAGTGATGGTGTTTGGTCCTAGTGGCTCTTGTGAACCTTGCCCTGTTGATCTGGGCCCTCTGGCACCACATGTAAAGAAAACAGTTTCTAACTTGGGTTTTAAAATGGACAGTGATTTTAAATTAGATTCCCAGATTGGAGCGGTGGTCAAGACCAGTTTTTATCACCTCAGACAGCTGGCTAAGGTAAAGTCCATCCTTACACAGCAGCAGCTGGAAACAGTAATCCATGCCTTCATCACCTCTCGGCTGGATTACTGTAACGCTCTTTACCTTGGAGTCAGCCAGTCCTCCCTCAGACGTCTCCAGTTGGTCCAGAACGCTGCTGCTCGCCTTCTAACTGGAGTTCATAAGAGGGAGCACATCACCCCCACTCTGGCTTCACTCCACTGGCTGCCTGTTCATTTTAGAGTTCATTTTAAGATTCTTTTATTTGTTTTTAAAGTTTAAATGGTCTTGCTCCATCCTACCTCTCTGAGCTGCTTCACCCATACTCTCCTGCTCGGTGCCTCAGATCAGCTGATCAGCTGCTTCTGGAGGTGCCGAGGTCCAAACGGAGGCTCAGAGGAGACAGAGCTTTTTCTGTTGCTGCTCCAAAACTGTGGAACGATCTCCCTCTTCCCGTCAGACAAGCTCCTTCACTGTCCAGTTTTAAAACTCTTTTAAAAACACATTTTTACTCACTGGCTTTTAGCACAGACTGATTTTGTTCTGCACTGTTTTATTGTTTTTATTGATCTTAATGTTTTAACAACTGTTTTATTTTTATGTGTTTAAATGTTCTTGATTTTATGTACAGCACTTTGTTGCAGCTGTGGTTGTTTTAAAGGGCTCTATAAATAAAGTATTATTATTATTATTATTATTAAAAGCCCTGGTGAGAGTGAAAACCCCTGAGGTAGTCTGGTGTATCGTAACTTTTCTCCATGATATATGAATGAAAATATGTCTCTACATTATTCTGCGAGGGGAAGACAGAAAAAGGCGTTTGCGAGGTCCAGGTAGCTGAACCATTCATGTTCTGGGGTTAAGTTACTTAAGGCCATATAAGGATTCGGTACTGGCACGGTGGGCATGACCAGTAGTTTATTTATGGCTCTCAATTCATGTGCCATACAAAATTTGCCTGTACCTGGTTTCTGTACAGGTAAAATTGGTGTGTTCCATTCCATTATGAGGGCTCTATAACCTCACTTCTTTTTAACCCCTCTATTATTTTGAAAATTCCCTCTTCAGCGACGGGTTTGTGTGGATATTGTTTTAGCCAAATTGGATACGTGTTTTGGACCTGAAATGATATGGGAGTGCAGTTAGTCAGACCCACGTCAGTGGGTCCTGCAGACCACTCAGGCATTCTATCCATCAGCTGACATGCAAGCGGGTGGTCAGTCTGTTCACATCCATGCTCCATGGGGAGCATATCATGATGTAATAAGGCTATATCATTCGATTCAGAATCAACTGAATAATACAGTTGGGTGAGAACAAGACATTTGTTAGGGCTGTTTGTACCCAGTCTAAGGCTTCTGAAGCCATCTTTACCATTGGACCCAGATACTTAGCCTGATATTTTGGATTTAAGCCCAGTGATATGTGAGGCACTGCTTCTGTGCTCATCATATACCAAGCCTCCTGCTCTGAAGTTAAGTTTACAATTGTTGCTACCCCTTCTTTTCCCGCATAAATGTTACTTGTTTTAATTGACCAGATTTTCCCTTGTAGTTGTTTAGCAAAGTGATCTTAAAACACTTAATCACCTTTCCTGTCATAACAGAAGGTCACATGTAAGAGGTCTGAGAATGGTGCATACGGTTCAAGAGTCTGGAACCACATTTTCCACGCCAGATATGTAGAGAAAACACCCATCCCCCCTAGGATCTACAGTTCAATCAGCCCCCAGCATACTCTTTCTGGATGGGTTGGACCACACACTGAGAGTGAGAAGTGGTGACCTGGCCACATTTCAAGGTGGTTCCATTCGAAGGCTAGACAATCAGTCCATCAGGTGCACAAAGATTGGAAGCTCCAAGCTTTATGAGAAGATCTCTCCCAAGGAGATTTGCTGGAGTTTCTTTCGCGACCACAAAAGGATGAGCCAATTACTGTTTTCCCACTTTGGTGGTAAGGGGAACTGTTACAGGTAGTCTCTGTTTTACCCCAGAAAATCCAACAACATCCACTGACTGTCCAGTGATGGCATAGTTACATTGAAAAAGTAACTTAGTTAAGTTACTGATTAGTCCTTGGGAAAAGTAACTTAGTTAAGTTACTGATTACTTGATTTGGAAAGTAACTAAGTTAGATTACTAAGTTACTTTATTAGTTACTTTCAGCAGCCGCTGACAAGAACCCTCTGTCACAATACATAAAAAATTTAAATGTTTTAATAAAATAATTACTAATAAATATTCAAAAAACAAAATACAGTAGTCTTTCTTGACTTCACTAAACAAATAATATTTTTACAAAAAAGACTTATAAAATGTTTATTTTGAAAATGTGTCAAGTAAACAATACGTTTGTATGAAAATAAATAAAAGCATGAGCCACTGGCCAAAAGGATGGTCCAGCACAGAAGATCAACATCATCAGGTCAGGACTCTGCAGTCTACACTCATCTCCAGGCCAGCGGTCACTCTTTCAGGGATGAAGATGTTCACATCCTTGATAGAGAGGAACGATGGTTTGAGAGAGGAGTAAAGGAGGCCATCTTTGTGAAAAGAAACCATCCATCATTAAACAGAGGTGGAGGCCTCTGGGTTCAACTGTCCCCCTCTTACAATGCTGTTATTGCTAGTATCACTCAGCCCTCTGTGAATAGCAAACAACCATCAGGGTGCTGCTAACTATCCATTGTTAGGCTGATGGTCCGTGAGCAGCTGGTTTCAGCTGTCAGCAGCAAACTGGTTCATCCACTGTGAGAGGGTGCTACAGTATTTATAAGATTGAGATGAATACAGCATCTCAGACTGAGGAAGTCTTTTGGACAAAAGATAAAACGTTTCTACAATTTTTTTTGTTCTGTTTTGTTTTTTGAATGTCCAGAGGACCAGACTTAGCATTTTTAGATTTTTCTACCTGGATTATTGAGCATGCATCAGGGTCATCATCACACGCTTCTTAGCTGCAGGTGGATGTCCCTCAAGAGGAAAAAGACAGCTGCTTTCTCTGCCTCAGATGGCGGCGCGTGCAAACGTTGCGGCTTCTCTCTCTCCCAGCAACACGGTGCTTTCGTCTGTTTTGTCCTGCACGCCGCAATTTGCCGGCACGTCTTTGTCTTGTCTACGTGTTCAAGAACGCAAGTATAGCCGTGAATTCCTGCTTGATGTCGGAAAAACCGCTCATTTGGGAATAAACAGCGAACTCCAGGAGAAGCTACATGAGCTCGAGGAGGAGTTACGTGAGCTTCGTGACTGCGAGCTGCTCTGGAAGCCAGCCCCGAGCTTCCCTTCATCGCGCCCGCCGTGGAAGTACCACAAGCGGCGTGACGCTTCACCGCGCCCGCCATGGAAACGCCACAAGCGGCGTGACAGGAAACAGAAGCGGGGTAAACGCGGAGGTATCAGAGCTAGGCTAGCAGCTAGCCCACACAGGCCGGCTATTCCATCCATGGTTCTGGCTAACGTGCGCTCCTTGGACAACAAATTGGATTATATACGCCTGCTACGAACGACACAAAAGACTGTGAGAGACTGTTGTGTGTTTGTATTCACGGAAACGTGGCTTAACAACAACGTTCTGGACCACGCTATCCAGTTGGAGCAGCTAACATGCTACAGAGCGGACCGAGCTTTCATCGAGGGAGGTAAGACTCGCGGAGGCGGGCTCTGTGTTTACATCAACAACGCATGGTGTCGTGATGCTGCTGTGGTCTACAAACACTGCTCACATTTAGTGGAGTTCATGACTATTAAATGCAGACCGTTCTTTTTACCGAGGGAGTTTACAGCTGTTTTGATTGTTGCTGTATATATCCCTCCAAGCTCCAACAGCAAAGATAGAGGTGAGGCACTAAATGAACTATATCTGCACATCAGTGAGCAACAAACAGCCCACCCTGATGCTTTTCTCATCACGGCTGGTGATTTCAACCATGCAGATTTAAAGAGTGTTCTTCCAAAAACATACAGAAACATAAACTTTGCAACAAGAGGAAACAACACCCTGGACCAGGTTTACACCACCATGAAAAATTCCTACAGAGCCATCCCCCTCCCCCACATTGGTGCTTCTGACCATATCTGTGTTATGCTAAAGCCAGCATACAGGCCACTGGTGAAAGTCACAAAACCAGTCCGCAAGCAGATACGAGTGTGGCCAGAGGGGTCTTCAGAGGCACTCCAGGACTGTTTTGACACCACAGATTGGAGTATGTTCAAAGAAGCTGCTACCACAAACAACACCACATGTCTCCAGGAGTACTCAGACACTGTATGTTCATACATCACCAAGTGCATTGATGATGTAACCAACCTTAAAACCATCACTGTTCGGGCTAACCAGAAGCCATGGCTGACAGCTGAGGTTCACAGACTCATGAAAGCCAGGAATGCTGCCTTCAAAGCGGGAGATCAGGTGGGCCTGAGGGCAGCCAGAAACAACCTGGACCGGGGCATCAGAAAGGCAAAGAGGCAGTATTCTGGGAAAATAGCTCACCGTTTCAAGGACAGCAGGGATACACGCAGTCTGTGGCAGGGAATACAGACCATCACAAACTACAAACCACCCCCCCAGACCTGTGACAGCTCAGCCTCTGCGCTGAATGAACTGAATGAGTTCTTTGCTCGGTTCGAGGCAAGTAACAGCACACCAGCACATAAACTCCCCCCCTCTCCTGATGGCCAGGTGCTGACGCTGTCCTCAGACAGCGTAAGGCGATCATTCATCAAGATTAACGCCCGGAAGGCCTCTGGTCCTGACAACATACCTGGTCGTGTGCTGAAGGACTGTGCAGGGGAACTCGCAGCGGTCTTCACGGACATCTTTAACATCTCACTGAGCCAGGCCATCGTCCCCACCTGTTTCAAAGCCACCACCATCATCCCTGTCCCAAAGAAGGCAACGCCCGCATGCCTCAATGACTATCGCCCAGTAGCACTCACCCCCATCCTGATGAAGTGCTTTGAACGGCTAGTCATGAAAAGCATCACATCTGTCCTCCCTGCCTCCCTGGATCCCTTCCAATTTGCATACCGACCTAATCGCTCAACCGACGATGCCATCTCCTCTGCCCTTCACACAGCTCTCACACATCTGGACACGAAGGACTCTTATGTTAGAATGTTGTTCATCGACTTCAGCTCGGCATTTAACACCATCATCCCCCAACAGCTCATCCTTAAACTGGACAGTCTGGGGCTGAACACCTCAATGTGTAACTGGCTGCTAGACTTCCTGACCGGGAGACCACAGACAGTGCGGGTCGGGAGTAACACATCTAGCACCATCACATTGAACACAGGGGCCCCACAAGGATGTGTGCTGAGCCCCCTTCTATTCACCCTGCTAACACACGACTGCACACCATCGTACAGCTCCAACCACTTCATCAAGTTTGCGGACGACACAACAGTGGTGGGTCTCATCAGCAACAACGATGAGACGGACTACAGGAACGAGGTGAGCCGCCTGGCCTTGTGGTGCGGACACAACAATCTCACTCTCAACGTGGAGAAGACAAAGGAGATTGTTGTGGACTTCAGGAAGAAGGATGCCCAACATGCCCCTCTGACCATCAACAGCACCGCAGTGGAGAGAGTAGACAGCACCAAGTTCCTGGGAGTGCACGTCTCAAAGGACCTGTCCTGGAGCAGGAACACTGCAGCACTGGCAAAGAAGGCTCACCAGCGTCTCTACTTTCTCCGCAAGCTGAAAAGGGCTGGAGCTTCAACCCCCATCATGAGCACCTTCTACAGAGGTGCCATAGAAAGTGTCCTGACCAGCTGCATCACTGTGTGGTTTGGTGCATGTACTGCATCCTGCCGCAAGAGCCTCCAGCGCATTGTGAGAGCAGCTGAGAAGATCGTGGGCACCTCCTTGCCCTCACTGCAGGACTTACACAGCAAACGCCTCACTCGGAAAGCCCACTGCATGGCAGGTGATCCCACACACCCACTACACAGCTGCTTCAGACTGCTGCCATCAGGGAGGAGACTGAGGAGTCTCCAGGCTCGAACCAGCAGACTGAGAGACAGCTCTGTTCATCAGGCAGTCAGAATGCTAAACACTCTGCCTGCTCTGCCCCCCTCCCATTTGAACTGCCTTAACACTAAAACTTTCTCACACATTACCACTCAACACAAAGATTTTAACACTGGACTCTGTGTCATCAAACGGGTTATTCACTAAACTCTCGGTCATGTGCTCATACAGTTTGCACTACTTCTCATACTTGCACTAATGTTTGTATTACATCACTGCCTATAATCATAATACTGTTTACATTCTCTGTTTACATTTATTAATACTGTTTACTTTTATTACTACTGCTTACATGTAATTACTACTGTTTACATTTACACTACTCTAATATCTACACCACTGCTGGTACATATACAGTGTGCTCTGAACGGTCTTATTTAGGGATGCCCAATGTGCCTTACTGCATATGCCACTTTTTGCCTCTATAACAACATCAACTACTACCTCATACATATACTGTGTACATTAACTCATACGCTGCTTTGCCACTTTGCAAATGTCAATGCTAGAAACCTTTAGTTTATTTTAGTTATACTTTTTATACTCTTTTTTATACTAGTATGCAAAAACTCAGGACAGTATTATGTTCATTAAATGTTTAATGTTTTAGTTTTAGAGTTGGTGTAAATTTTCATACTCTTATACCACTATGCAAAAAACTCAGGACAGTGTTAGTTTTACTATTTTATGCTTATGTCTATTATTATATGTTTCAGTGTTTCAATGTTTAGATGTTTACTGTTGCACCGAGGGACTGAGAGAAACGCAATTTCGGTCCTGTGTATGTCCTGTACAGTACATATTGCAGATCTGACAATAAAGTTGACTTTGACTTTGACTTTGACTTGACTTTGAAATAACACAAACAGATAAAAAAATAAAAATAGTTAATAAGATTATCATTTTAAATTAAAAAGGTTAATTATTAATAAAAGAACAATACCTCTTCTTGTGGTTGGATCTCTCGGTCATCATCAGGGCAGGGATTTATTCAGCTCCAGGACTTGTTGACATCAGTTTTTTCATAAAGTGATTAACTTTTTGGCTGGTGTTGACATGATGATGGACGTGATGGAAGACGTTTTAGAGACGCTCAGTTAATTTAAAGCCTGCACAGCAACAACAACATTTCAGACGTAGATCCAGAGCTGTAAAATGTCCTACAGTTTGTGTTATTGACTGATCTGACCTACCTGAAGGCTGTTTTAATGCTGCTGCTGCTCTGTTAGCAGTGTTTACAAGCTGCTCCTCGTTCACGTTCGGATCACGTCGTTAAGTCCGTTCAAGTTAGACGTGTTGTCTGCTGCAGATCCAGTCTCCGTGAAACAAAGTCCACACACCGTTTTGGATGTGCGCTCGTGTTTTTAACAAGTCACAACGTTCCCAAACAAACAGGAGACCGCAGCGAGATGCTAAACCTAGCTTAATGCTAACGTGTGCTACAAGACACCGGGCGGTCGCATAGACTGACGTCACTCCTGTCTTTTTTTTTATCGCTCCCCCCGAGACGCATTGGCGAAATAAAATAAAATTACAGTTCTACAGAAAATGGCAAAAAAGTAACGCACAATAATTTGGAGTGAGTAACTTTAATCTGATTACTGGAGTTTCAAATAGCAACGCGTTAGATTACACGTTACTGAAAAAAGTGGTCCGACCAGAGTAACGCGTTACAAAGTAACGCGTTAGTGACATCACTGGTTGTGACAACTGGCAGTCCTGTGGTGTGTCTGTGGTTGATTGTTGAAAACGTCACTCTAGTGTTGATTGAAGCTAGGTTTATACTAGTGTCTCACGTCTTTTACCCCCCGTTGAGTGAACCCAGCGATGATGCAATTGTGTGTGTGTCACCGACCACATTGAGTGTTTATACTTGGCAAGACGTGGGGGATAAATTATAATAAATCCCTCCCTCTTCCCTCCCTCTTCCAACTTTTTTTATTTTTTTATTGAATTTATTCATTTCAAATTGTAAAAACACAAGAAAATTATTTACAAAACCACATTATAAAACAAAACAATACATGAAATGAAAGGAGGCAGAAGAAGAAAAAAATCTCATTATTTCTGCCCCTTCTTCAAACAAAATTAACAATCAATTCAAATAGCAATCACATATAAAAAATATATAAGATATTAAATGATTTCTCACACAAAACCATAAATTCTGAGCTTTGAACAATAATAAAAGAATATTATAGTCAACCAAATCATTAAAAAAAAAAACCTCAACTATGATTCGAACTCACGTCCTTTGGTGTTGCAGCGCAACATGTTAACCACTAGACCACCACGGCTTGTTGTATAACAACGGAGTTTGCTTTCTTTTAAAGGGTGCATGCAGGCGCGCATGCTTTTGTGTGCGCGCGTAAATATATATATATATATTTATATATATATATGTATTGGTGTGTGTGTGTGTGTGTGTTGGGTGCAATGCGCAAAGTGTGCTGAGGCGCACGGTTTGCGTGCGCGCGCACACACAGACAAGTTCTCTTCAAAACTATCCATGTGTCTGTCAAAGCAAAAACAAAAAACGCCCACAAACTTTGAACCAATCACACGCTGCGAGCCGCATCGTCGGCTTCTCGGAGTTCTGCTTGGGGGCTATGTACACGACGCGCTGTCACCGGGGGATCACAGCGGGAGTGCGGCCAAAAGTTGCGCAATGTTTGCTCACTCAACGGGGGTAAAAGACGTGCGCCAGGCCGTCTTGCTTAGTACAACAAGGCCTTGAGAACAGTAATGTGTCAGTCCTCACTTTGACAGAACACGGCAACAAAACACATATGCATAAAAGACTCATAATATCCATGACTTT
>JBBPBX010027226.1:6398-37449 GCA_038048925.1 Garcialebias charrua | reverse complement strand
CCTATTCCATGGTCAAGGCGGGATTGCATTGGTCACTTTTATCTGAAGGCGGCGGGATTGTACAGGTGGTCCCCGACTTACGAGGACATCGACTTACAGGCCTTCGGCCTGGAAACCCTGCTATGGACCGTGTCGGTTCATAAGTTTCTCCGCGGAGACACATGCGCTTTATGTGAACGGCGGTTTTGTCAGGAAGGCATCTTTGTCCTTCCTGGACGAAGGACAAATGGTAAATGGAGCTTATTTATATAGCGCTTTCCAGCCCCCTATGAGGGGCCCCAAAGCGCTTTACAATACCAACCATCCAACCATTCATACACACATTCATACACCGGTAGCGGCAGACTGCCATGCAAGGCGCCATCCAGTCCTACCGGGAGAAACTCGGGGTTAAGTGTCTTGCCCAGGGACACAACGACACATGGTGTGGGGAAACGGGATTCGAACCTCCAACCTTCCGATCGGTGGACGAGTGCCATTACCACTATGCCACGGCTGCCTATCTGCCTATCTGCAAGCTACATGCTGAGTGAAATAAAATTGAATAAAGTTGTTTCACTCCAGTTTTCATGTAAACATTCATACTTTTGAGTGTGGAAAAATGATTGTGTTATACAACAAATACAGAGCTTTATCATTCAATGGGTCTCTGACTTTGTACAGTACTGTAATAGATTTAGTATTTTTATTCTTACAGAATTTGTGTTCTCTCCATATCAGTTTGTTCATTCATTCATTCAACCTTTATTTATACAGGCTGGACTCGTTGAGCCACGGGGACTCATTTACAAGAGGGACCTGTCTCACTCACACCTAGGGTCAATTTAGAGTTAACAATCAGCCTAACATGCATGTTTTTGGACTGTGGGAGGAAACCGGAGCACCCGGAGAAAACCCACGCATGCACGGAGAGAACATGCAAACTCCACCCAGAAAGGCCCCCGGACCAGGATTTGAACCGGGGACCTGCTCGCTTAGAGGCAGTCAAAGTCAAAGTCAACTTTATTGTCAGAACTGCAATATGTACAGGACATACACAGGACCGAAATTGCGTTTCTCTCAGTCCCTCGGTGCAACAGTAACCATCTAAACACTAAACACTAAAACATTTAATAAACATAAGCATAAAATAGTAAAATAGTAAAAAAGTGTAACACTGTCCTGAGTTTTTTCATAATAGTATAAAAGTATGAAAATTTACACCAACACTGAAACACCAAACACCCCTAAAACACCAAACACCCAATGAACATAAGCATAAAATGAAATAATAAAAGTGTAATACTGTCCTGAGTTTTTGCATAGTAGTATAAAAAGTATAAAACGTATACAGTATCTATAAAATAAACTGAAGTTTCTAGCGTTGACATTTGCAAAGAGTCATCAACATCTCCAAAAGTTTGGTCTGTGTTGTAAAAAGCTGCACTTTCAACCTACAGAAGGAATGTTGTTGTTGGAATATGGGGGAGATGTTTTGTTTATGCTACTGGGGGGATGTTTTGAGCACACAAAAGACTTCAGCCCCAGGGGGTCACACATACCTAATGGAATGCAAATTCCTCAATCTGTCATTTTACAGTCTCCCATGGGAGCTATATGTAAAATATGTACAAGTACATATGTTTGGTATTCCTAGTGTGTCCTTGGGTGTCCAGAAAGGCGCTTTTAAATAAAATGATTATTATTATATATTATTATACCATTATATTATTATAGTAAGGACAGCAAATACTTCATGATTGGATAATGGGAAAATCCCAGAACATGTGTATGTGGTCACCTATTTCACAACATTTTGTCCTTTAGCATGCAGTCTAGGGATCCTTTACAAAATTAGAAATGTTAAGAGGTGTAAGAAAACACCTAATTTTTGCTTTCCAGTCAAATTCTTTCCATAATTGACTATTAATCCATTCATGGCTACGCCGCTACGCCGCTCTACGCGGGTATTTTGTGCGCACACGTTCGCTGGCACAGCTCTGCTTTCGTTCTCACGTTAAATGCTCGCGTTTTCACTCCAAATTCTTGTTGTAATTTGAGCAGCTGCGCGCAGAGCAGGACAAACTGAGGTCGCTGATTGGTCACTTGCTGACACGCCTACTGAAATGATTGACAGCTCGAGTTGGAAAAAGCATGATCTGGATCGGCTGCAGCCGCTGCGGTCTTTCTGACTCGGCTGCAGCTGCTGCGGTCTTTCTGAAACTTTATATGTTAATAAAAAGTTCTAAAAAATAAGAATAAAAACAGGGAGCGCTTTTCCTGCAGCCCACAGCCCACCAAGAAATATTTAAAACCTCGCGCAGCCAGGTAGGACATGAATTCATTCATTTCAGTCATGGAGTGAACGGAGGATGAAGCGATTACTTGACTTTTGGCAAAAAAACAAAAGAAAAGGCCCGATCAGCGATGAAGAAGGGGGATTTAATTCATTTGTGTAACATACAAAACAGTCAGGCCACGGGCAGTTTATTGTGAGACAACGCGCATCGCGTACGCGGTCGTAAAATTTGAGCTTTGCACGTTCGTGCCCTGCGGGGCTACGCTTGTGCCTCTGCGTACGTACGTTGTACAGAGGCGTACTGCTTGTATGCTGAGCTCTGCCAGGCCCTTAAGCCCGCTCTACAGCGGGCATGACGTCATGCCTATGAATAGACTCTTTAAACAACGCACACCGCATGTGAAGTGTTCCATTCAAGTCTGTTGGACACCAGAGACTCCAAACTTTATAAAATTTATGTTTTTATATTGATTTTGTTTTGTATTTACTTCAAAATACAACCAAAAATATGACAGATAAATGTTACCATATTTTTGGGTGCATGTTACTCGTGTGTAGAGCAATCAGTTGATGATTTATTACCAAAAAGTCAATGAATTCAAAATGAAACTCATATTTCGGATTTCCATGAACACAACACATTTGTTCACAACCAATCAGAAACGTTTTTCCTTCATGTTGTCTCCTGATCGGAGAAACACAGAAACAGCGTTTTTTTGGGGGGGGAGGGAGCCAGCACTCTTACAGGTCAGTCTAGCTGTTTTATTTGTTTTTTTGATGTATTAGTGTGAATTAGTGTGTGTGCAGAGTTTTGTAGTAGGTTTGTGGTGTGTTTGTCAGAATGAAAGGGGAAAAAAACAGAGAATTTGTGAGGAAGATACTTGTTTTGACACATAGTGTAAATAGTGGTAAAAAATGCATGGGAAATTGCCCAGTTTATGATGTAAAATTATGTATACTAATTTGTTTTTTACTAAGTTTGTACACAAGTTCTTAAAGTATACCAACGAAATTTTCATTTTAGGCTGTCAAAATGGTTCGTTAAATATTTTTGTGAATTTCATAGTAAACATCTAAATAGTTTACAAACACGGATTTCATTTTTTTATGTTATTTTTGCTCCAATGTGATAATGCATTTTGTCAAAATGAAACAAAGACTGTAGAATCATGAAGCTGAGGTTGTGCTGAAAAAGATTATACCAAATAAGGCAAATTAAATAGTTTTTATGATGAAAATATAAGTTTAAATTCAAAATTATACCAAAACGGACATTTAGACCTCAGACCTGCTAGGATCTATGAGAAAGATTTAAAACTTGTTTCTCCGAACAGGTGGTTGAGAGTAGAGCTGTCATTTCTAACCTGGACCCGAAGCCCAACTTGACCCAAATTTGTGGGCCAGGCCATGATGATGGGCAAGCTGGGTCATTTAAGGCTTTTCATTGCGTCAGTGGATCAGCCACGATCCAGTTATATCGCAACATGGCTTGCCATAAAATCCAATTATAAGGCAGCATGGTTTACCATACTTCAGCAGCTGCACACAGCCATTTCACGACAAGCTGACCAACCTTGAAAGAGGTAAAATAAAGTTCAGTTAAGCTTCAGATGGGACTATACTGCCAGGAAGCGATCCATTACCGAAATGGATGCTCATTCAGCCGCTGCACTCAGCTGACGCACACGGCCGACGACCCAAACAGGTGAGATCCCAAAGCAGACATGTCAGAATGGTCCATGTCTGAATAAATCATAATGCAGGTACTTTGTAGAAACAGGGTTTTAATGCTCTTTGACGGCCACAATAAGACAAATACCCCCTCAGCTCCGATCTTCTGCCCCTTTTATTCAACCGCACGTCACCGTGGTAAAGTTAGTTTTACGATGGACATTCAAGCTCCGTGGCTTCAGCGGTGTGTTCCTCTCATTCGATCCAATGCAGGTAGTTTGATTTTGATCAGACGAATTTGAACGAGAGGAACACACAGCTGAAGCCACAGAGCTTGAATGTCCAACGTAAAACTAACTTTACCGCGGTCCGCGTGTCCACTGACCATTAATATTTGTAAGCAGTCAAAGCTGAATTAAATGCAACTTTAGTTGATAGTGATGAGACCTTTAGTGTTCCATTTTCTAAAACCCTGGTCCCATATAGTGTGTGTGTGTGTGTGTGTGGTTGGGGGGGGGGGGTGTCTATATTACCCACTATTGGCATAGCTCGAGATATTGATCCTGTTTCATTTCACTTTTTTTAAACTTCCATCCAAATCTTCAGAGTATGTTTAATCCATTCATTCTCAATTTTTAGTTTAATTACATATTTTGAATCAATAAAAGGCAAAGTTGACAACAACATAAATTTCAGTTCACCCTGCTCTATTCAATTCCAGATTGGTTCCTCATCTCCCCTAATCGAAGTGACTATGGCAGCTAATTGAGCTGCCCAGTAACGTTTTAAATTAGGTAAAGCTACTCCTCCTGTATATGTATGTATTTGGCAAATACAGTGTATTCTTATTCTAGGTCTCTTGTGCTGCCATGTAAAGTGTGATATTAATTTGTTCAGTTTATTGAAAGTACAGATAGGAACTCTTATGGGCAAAGAATGGAACAAAAAAAAAAGACCAAATAAATTAATTTTTATGACATATATTTTTATTGGATATATCACAAGCAAACTTTTTTTGTGTGTGTAAAAAGTTACAGACGATTCAGTGAAATAAAATTAATATTGAACTTTAAGAAGTTCTGGTTTTACTTTTATTATATTTTACGCCTTTAAAGTCCCATGAAAACAGATTTTCCCCCAATGAAAAAACAAAAGTATTTAGTCTTATATTCATTTATTCATTCATTTAAAAGGAACAAAAGAAACAAAACAATTATTTTAGTTATTGACCTATTATAGAAAAGAAAACTATTTTAAAGCCAGCACAGAGCTTAATGTGTGTTGTCAGGTGCATCATGCTGAATAAAAACAAAAACTGAATATTTTGAAAGATTCCTGCAGTCTCAGTGGACTCAGAAGATTCACATACAAGTCCTCTGCTCTGGTTTTGACCCCAGCTCTCATGGATCTCCAGGGATCCTTCAGCTGTCACATCTCATCTCATCACAGCCTGCTTGTCCCATATGTTTCTGTGCAGGTGTCCTCCTCTCTGTCACCTTTGTGTCCCACAGCTCCCTTCATACCTGGAACCAGAAGAATATTCCACCCAGGATGCATGCTAAAGGCTGTGGCTATTTTAAGGTCTGGTTATATGTGAGACAAAAACTGTGAGCTTTTGTTAGTTATTGCTTAAAGCTGAAGGGTGTTTGATTATCTGTAACAAAATATCTCATGAACCCCACTGGATGGATTTGAATGAAACTTTATGAAAGTAATCACTGGCCATACAGTAGTTAACTAGTCAATCTAGGTCAACTTTGCAGAGACAGCTCACAAAAATGTCAATACCTCAGTGAATTCTACAGATATTGAATTAATATAAAAATGTTGGCTGTAGGTGGCAGTCAGTGGTGTAGTCTACATTTTTGTAGTGGGTATACTGTGCTTAGAAACCAAAGTATGGTACACTGTAACAATGTACAGGTAGTCCCCGACTTACGAGCGCTCTTACTGACGAGGTTCCGGACTTACGAGCTGGTGAACAAGCAGTAAATTTGTAAAGAACATACAAAAAATACAGCACTTTTATGTGTTTTTGGATGAAAGTGTGTTAGCTAACCGTTTGGAAACAAGTTTCTGAGCATGTTTATGAACTAGTATGAACATTTGTGATGAAAAACGAGCATTCGTAGTAGCGCTAGCATACATTTTCCGACTTACGACCGAAAATCCGGACTTACGAGAACACGTGTTTCATGTTCCGACGTACGAGATTTCGTCTTACGAGATAGTCGTAGGATCGGAACTCGCTCGTAAGTCGAGGACTATCTGTAATTGTCAATTTATTTAGATTTTTAAGCATATTGAACGTTTCCAGATTTCTCTTATGCTTATATTTGAATAAATGAACAAACTTTGTACAAATGTTGGCTTTGTATTAAAAACATGTTATAGATTTATAATACAGTATCAAAGCAAAGCGTTGCATACCGACTGTAACGGAAGCGTTTAACTGCCGTTTAATGTATCAGTGACACGTGCCTAATGATATGTCATGTATTATTGGGTACTTTTAAGTGGGTATACGGAAATTCTTAAGCTTTTCTAGTGGGTATACTCCGTATACCTGAGTATCATGTAGACTACACCACTGGTGGCAGTGATTTACAACAAATATCACCTGAGATTGTACTTCAAAGTACAGTCGAAGACCCCGAGGAGGGAAACGTGCCTGGAGACAGAGGGAGAAGAGGAAAGTGAAGAATGTAGGACTGAGGGTTGCAACTCTAAATGTGGAGACAATGACAGGCAAAGTTAGCGAGCTGGCTGGCATGATGCAGAGAAACTTTATGAATTTATGTGTCCAAGAGACCAAGTGGAAGGGCAGCAAGGCCCGCAGCATTGAAGCAGGGTTCAAACTGTTTTACCATTGTGTGGATAGAAAGATAAATGGAGTAGGAGTGGTCCCGAAGGAGGAGTTGGCAAATAATGTAGTATAGGTGAAGAGTGTCATGGTCTGTCTTCTAGTGTCTGGTGTTTCTGTGTTCTGTCTGTTTGTGTTTAATTTAGCCTTCTCTTGTGTTTAATTTAGTTCTTTGTCTCCTCTCAGTTGTCTGATGTCTTTGTCTTGCCCTACTAAGCTTTCTGTTGTGTTTCTGTGTTCTGTCTGTTTGTGTTTAGTCAGCTCTTTGTTCCTTCTGTGAGGATGGCGCCATCTCCTGGACTTTCCTTGTGTTGTTTCCCTCTTAACCAGCCCCACATCAGCTTAGTTTCTTCATGTTTAGTTAATTCCCTATCCTGCTTCAGCTTAGTTAATTCATGTTTAGTTTAATTCCCTGTCGTGCTCCAGTTTAAGTATTATTCATGTTACATGTTTTAGTTAGTTTCCCTACCCTGGTCTGTGTTATTTATTACTTCCCCAAGTGTTCACTCTAGTCCTTCCTGGTGTTGTGCTCCAATTTGTTCCTTTTTAGTTTAATTCCCTGTCATGCTCCAGTTTAATTAGTACTGTATTCATGTTACATGTTTTAGTTAGTTCCCCTGCCCTGGTCTGTGTTATTTATTACTTCCCCAAGTGTTCACTCTAGTCCTTCCTGGTGTTGTGCTCCAATTTGTCTGATTATATTCACCTGTTTCAAGCCCTGCCTGTGTTTATTTAAGTTCCTCTGTGAGTCCTGTCTTTGTCAGTTTGTCATCGTTGTGGGTTCCCTCCTAGTCCTGTTCCCTGAGTTATGTAAGTTTATGCTGCCATTGTCAGCCTTTTTCTGTTTCTACTATTAAAGTATTTATTTTTGCACTTTGCCTCCCGAGTCCTGTCTGCAAAAGGGTTCTTTCCACGGCCCCTGAGCCGGGACCCTAACAAAGAGAGTGTCAGATAGGGTGATGTGCCTGAAGGAAGAAGTAGAAGGTCTGATGCTAAACATCATCAGTGGTTATGCTCCACAGGTTGGATGTGATGGGGAGGAGAAAGATACATTTTGGAAAGATCTGGATGAAGTGATAGAGTATTCCCAGGGAGGAAAGAGTGGTGATTGGAGCAGACCTGAATGGACATGTTGGTGAAGGAAACAGAGGGGATGAGGAAGTGATGGGTAGGTTTGGTGTCAAGGAAAGAAACCAGGAAGGACAGATGGTGGTGGATTTTGCCAAGAGAATGGAAATGGCTATAGTCAATACCTATTTCCAAAAGAGGGAGGAACATAGAGTGACCTATAAGAGTGGAGGAAGGAGTACACAGGTCGACTACATTCTGTGTAGAAGAGGAAACCTGAGGGAGATTGGAGACTGTAAGGTTGTGCAGGGGAGAGTGTGGCCAGACAGCATCGGATGGTTGTGTTTAGAATGACTGTTGTTGTGAAGAAGAGGAAAAAGAGTAAAACCAGAGAAGAAGACCAAATGGTGGAAGCTGAAGAAGGAAGAATGTTGTGAGAAATTCTGAGAGGAGCTGGTAAAGGCTCTGGGTGGTAAGAAAGAGCTTCCAAATGACTGGGCTACTACACAGTAAAAAAAAAATCCGTAAAAAAACGAAAAATGTCCTGGTAATTTTCTGCCAGTACATTCTCCGTTTTTTTACAGATATTTCCGTAAACCCTAAAACGGATTTTTCCCGTAATTTAACAGTTTTTTTTAATGTATAATTTACATAAATTTCTGTTAATCTAGGGTGCCAGGTGAATGGAGTCTTCTTTCGCACTTCTTCTCAAAAGTTCTTGTTCCCAGGGTGCTTTGCGCGAAAAAAATGGAGAAACTCCTGTAAAAAATGATAACGGAAAATTCCTTTCACACTTCCACAGTACATTTACCTGTTTTTTTACAGATTTTTTTTTTTACAGTGTACAGCAACAGCAATTAGAGAGACATGTAGGAAGGTACTTGGTGTGTCATCTGGACAGAGAATGCATGGTAAGGAAACCTGGTGGTGGAATAGTGAAGAACAGGACGCCGTTCAAAGAAAGAGGTTAGCCAAGAAGAAATATGACAGTGAGAGGACTGAAGAGAGGAGACAGGAATATAAGGAGATGGGATGTAGAGCAAAGAGGGCAGTAGCTAAGGCAAAGCATTGTACGAAGTAGCTAAGTTAAAGCATTGTACGATGAGTTGTATGGGAGATTGGACACTAAAGAGGGCGAGAAGAACTTGTACCGATTAGCAAGACAGAGGGATCAGGCTGGAAAGGATGTGCAACAGGTTAGGCTTAGCAGCGCCCTAGTGCCCCCTACTGGCCGGCCGCCCCTGAATGCCACTACCATCTTCTCATGGCTTTGTCCCTTTTTCTATCTAAAAACTGTATTCTGAATAAGAATAAGAGGGCCACACTTTATAGAAGCAGCTTCCTGCACTCCGTCCATCTTTCAGATGACTGTACGTACATGATCTTGTTGTATCTCTTTGCAATGATAATAAAGATGGTTCTGATTCTGATGTTTTTGGTCTGTGGGAGGAAATTGAAGTACCCAGAGAAAACCCATGCATGCACAGAGAGAACATGCAAACTCCACCCCTGTGGCGGTTTTGGACACGGGCCCACACGGGCCGGTGCCCGTGTATCACGGAGCCTGGCCCTCCCTCTGGCCCGCCCTCTGAGCAAGAAGCGGAAACCATCCGATACCAGCATAATTTACGTATCAGATTTTTGATCCAACCTGCCGATATTTTCTGACCCATGATGCACGTTGGCTTCAAACTATGGAATGGATTTCCTGAACGGAGGCGTGTCTCATGATCCCAGAGTAATAAGACCCGCCTCACATTCAGGAAATCCATGTCATAGTTTGCAGCCAGCTGCAGCGTGAGGAGCTGACTGAGTACTCTGTTGGGTTTGTTTTGGCATCGTTTTCAAAAAGCGGGTCGTTTGTTTATGGATTCTTTACATGGAGCTGGTCACAATTGGTTATGGATCACTGTTTACATGGAGCTGGACACTTGTTTCTGTCGCAAGATCTGACACTGGTGAGTAACATGTTAGCTAGCCTAGCAGCTAGCCGACTTTTCATCGTAACAAAGTAACATGTGTCCGCTGTGTGGAAGTATTTAAACACCGCAAGACAACAACGTTCAATGTCTGCAGAGCTATATACAGTAAACACATCTGTGTCACATTAAACCGCGGTCAAGTTAGTTTTACGCCGGACATTCGAGCTCCGGGGCTTCAGCGGTGTGTTTTTCTTTTTCAAGCCGGGAATGGCGCTCTGTTTCCGGGCAGCTGCTGTCAGCTTCCCCCTGGAGCTCCGTGGCTGCGCATCATATCATAACAGCTACAATATAAAGCCATGTAAACACTAAAAACAGGAACATGTCTGTGTTGGTTTATGCCATGAACTTAGCAGATGTAAAGCCATTTAATATTTTATTTAATTTATTTATTCATTCATTTAAAAGAGACAAAATAAAACAAATTCATCAAAAATAAAACATTGAATGAAAAGAGTGCAGAAAGAAGAAAAAAATCTTATATCACCCCATTATTTAAAAGAATATATAAAATAACTTTAAACAAACAATCACTTAACTCCATATCTGTAAAATTAACTGAATTATAACCATTTTTGAGTTTGGCTTATTTCAATTGCCTGCTGCAGCCATCTTCAATTCAATTGTACTCAAAAGTTAATCAGCAGTAAAGAAACATCCGTTTATTATTTCTTGAAAGATTTTTCAAAATCTGTCCAGAGGGTCATGAGATATTTTGCTAACAGACCAACATCATTGATTCCAAATAAATAACGCCAGTGGTGGAGAAAGTACTCAAACACTGTACTTAAGTAAAAGTACAAATAAACAGACAAAATGTACTCTAGTAAAAGTAGAAGTACCATATTAATGTTTTTACTTAAGTAAAAGTAAATAAGTACTTGCTTTTAAAAATACTTAAAGTATTAAAGTAAAAGTACTTGCTGAATGTATTACCTAATGCAATGGTTTACAAAATCATCAAGTGTGCGTATATTTTCTGTAACAATACATTAATAGTGTTGAGTCATTTTAATGAACAATGCTGCAGATAATACATGTTTTTATTGTGTTTACTCTGACACAGTTCACACTTGGACTTGTGATTCTGTGCGTCAGTATTTCAGGGATGACATGAAGAGTTAAATGTCATTAAGTAAAATAAGAAAGAGGAATGATTTTACCTTTGAACATTTTTATTTAACACAAACCAATGTGTCATTTTAACTGCAGTAAACACGTTTAAGTAAAAGTTGTCTGTTTGAAAAAAGGAGCATTAGACCTAACAAGGGAACATCTGATCATTTCAACTCCAGTTTGTCATCAACTCTAGTTAAAATACTGTCTAGTCAACCTTGTAATGGGTCAATAGTGAACAATATTTTAACTTCCTGACACCATTTTCGAAACTTGGACCTGAGTGTCGAGACATTTGGAGACATCTCTTGTCTCCTGTCCTAACATCCCATGAACTGATACATTTTAATATTGCAGCAATAATTTCTTGTCCAAGTTCAGAATAAGTTGTTTTTCAAAGTTTTTTTTGAGTCCAGTCTGGCTCTTTTGGGAGAGAGGATCTGTCCTGCTGTACTGAACAGTCTTTCAATAATATTTCAATATTCTTTCAATAAGGCCATGGGTGTTGTGTATCTTGCTGACTCTGTGGTGGAATCCATTTTGGGTGTGTTAGTGGTGCTGTGGGTGCTCCCAGCTCAGTGACGTATATACTAGAATATATGTCACTGGTCCAGCTCTTCTTGAAGGCAGGTCTAATGTTACCTGTCCACTTTGCAGTGATTCAATGGACCAACTCCCCTCTCAACATCAGTTACTTTCAAACTACATGTAATGACAAATCAAAAAACTGCAACGTGAATGTAACTTGTAACTCAACACATTATAGAAATGTAGTGTAGTAGAAAGTACAGATACTTCATGTAAAATCTAGTGGAGTAAAAGTAAAAGTACCCACATGTAAAGTACAGATACATGAAAAATGTACTTAAGTACAGTTACAAAGTATTTGTACTTTGTTACATCCCACCACTGAATAACGCTATAATTTTAAAGAAAGATCTTATGCATTCTAAAAGTCCTTTGCTTATGCTTTGGGAATGAGTCTCAGCTACTACCACACCAAATTTTATCTCAATTTTTTGTCAAATTGAATGAGTTGTAGTCAATTTTGTGTTGTTTAAGTTCAGTTAGCTGAGGCAGCCATCTTAAATTGGATGTACTTTAAAAGTCAACCAGTCGTAGAGAGCCATTCAGTGAATATTTCTTGAAAGTTTCATCAAAATCTGTTCAGTTGTTCATAAGATATTTTGCTAACAGACAGATGCAGAATACAAACATAATTTGATGATTTCTGGCAAACCGATCAACAAATGAGTCACTCATTTGTTGATCGGTTTGCCAGAAATCATGAAATTCTGCGATTTTGTATTCATCAAAATCGCAGAATACAGTTGCTGTGATAGGGCAGCCAATGTTGTTATATAATTTTGGACTGAGAAACTGAACCAAGACTTCACCTAACAGTTATTTTCATTATCATTTTATTTGCTTATTAATATATTTTATTCAGTCAATACAAATGCTGTGTAAAATGTTTTATATTTTTCTCATTTGATTTTTTAAACTATTTTCTTTGGTTACAATGGTTAATCACTGCTTTAAAAAAATAAGAGTCAAGTAAGATTTCGAATCTGTCTTTTTCTCCGAGATGAACGTGCGCCTCTGACAAAACCTCTGGCCCCAGCTTGGCCCCACCAGTACAACTGGTCTAGAACCGCCACTGCTCCACCCAGAAAGGCCCCTGGCCAGTATTTGAACCAGCATCCTGCTCGCTGACAGGTGGCAGCTCTACCAACTGCTCCACCGTGCTGCCCAGCGAGTGAGCAACCAGATAATTACAAATGTAGTCAAAGTTGGGTGCAGCATGAGTTATGACTGTGACAGCAGCTCATGTTCTCTGGATTTTTGTAATAAAGGTTCCGAGAATGCACAGTTAGCTCTGGGTCACATTTTTTGCATGCTGAGGGCCATTACAGTGTATCAGATGACCCTAGAACTTACTGAATGTGTTTGTGATTTACAGCTAGCATATTTGCCAGTGTTTTGGGTACCAGACTACCGGTACGGGTTAAGCAAAGGGTCCTACTGATGAGCAGCTCATTACTCCTGGTGGTTCCATGAGGTACAGAGGTCCACACCTATCACCACCAAGATGGAGGATGCTGCTGCAGCTTCCTTGACCATAGATTAGTTTTTTTCCCCAGAGGCATCAATGCAAAATTACTGACACGGGCTTCAGAGTCCTGCCCTTAAAAAAAGCTCATGTCAAGTGATGATTGCAATATACTCCAACTGTGCATAAGTATGACACAAGTTATGCAAACACTGTGCATAAGCATAAAAAACGCAATCTTATGCAAGTGTAAATTATGTGTCTATTATATACTGTATAAGGTTAAAGATAAGGTACTCATAAGTTAAACATAGTTATCTATTGTTTTAAATCATTAAAAATACAGCATACGTCCAAAAGAGGGTTTCAGTTAGGCTTTTTTATTCCATCTTCAGTGCATGCTGGACAAAATATTCACATGTTGCTATAAGTGGTCTAAAACATTATACTGTGACATAGCCTTTAAATTAAATTAAGATGTAACATTTTTAGAAATTGATTAACAATTGAAATCTTTGTCAAAAATATTTCACTTTGCTCTGCTAAATTAAATCTTCCACCTTTAAAGGAATGTCAGATGCAAGATATTTTGTCTCCTAGTTGTCTGTATTTTGTTCTGTTTATTTTTTATTTTTGTATTTGGCTGATGAATTGAAGGGTTGGTGAGGTCGAAGCCAAATGGATTTCTGTTCTGGAAGGAGATGGTTTATTGAGTGGGATTTTCTACCTACTGAGAAGATGTCAATATGCCAAACTCCCAAAGACCCTGTTTGATTTGTAACTCCATTTTATTCAGCCTGTTAGCAAACAAAAGGTTATGTTTATATGTTTGTCACTGGAAATGTGCGGAGGTGGATTCTACCGTCGGTGAGACACAACCTCAATAATGCACCATTTAATATCAGTGAAAATTATTTCAATATCTTTTATTTAATAAAGGATCAAATTCCTCATGGAAAATAGTCAAAATGAGCTGAATAGCTTTAAGACTTTACTCCTGTTTGGCATTTTTAGAGGTCAACAGTGAGTCAGACATTTGTTTAGGATTTCTGAGTCAAGACATGACTTGGATATCGATCAGTTCTTAAAGCTTGTGGCTTATACTAGTTGGCTTAATTACAAAGATGCTAAAGTGCCCTTTACAATTTGCACTTATAAACAAATAGTTTTTGCTAATACTTCTATGTTTACAAATGCATAACAGGCCCATTCAGAAAAAAATGAAATTGAGAATGAAGGTGTTCATTTTAGAGTCTCAAGAATAAAGTCAATTGACAATTGTGAAAATATTGTTGAAATGTTAAGAAAAAGTTCACAGTACAAATGTGAACAAATGTGTACCCATTTGTTACAGAAAAAAAAACACAATGGTCACTATAAGAACTTGAAAATGACAAATAAATAAATAAATAAAAATAATTGTCATTGTTTTTTAACTTTCTTTCTAAAGTTTCCAGACTTTCTAATGACCTGCAGAGATTATTCAGAAGTTTAAGGTCCACAGGACTGAATCAACCTCTGTGGACATGTCCACAAGAGGACAAGTGATGACAGTCTGAAGACACAGATGATATGAATGATAATCAAAGAGCCCAGAGCAACTTTCAAAGACATTGGAATTTAACTTTAAAGTCAAGTTTCATCAGATCATATCATCCATCTGTGTTTGAGCCAAAATGGACTTAATGTAGTGTAAAACAAATGAGGAGGACACAAAGTCATCAAATAGCAACACTGTAATTTACAAAACACATACAGTATTGACAAGCCACAAATCAGCTGCAAACACCCAACAATGGATCAGAACCAAACATTGGACTGTTCTGAAGTGACCCTCTGAGCCCTGATCTAAGTCCTATTGAACATGGTGGAAGGAGCTGGAACATCTGGAGAAGGAGCTCTTCAAACCTGAGACAGCTGGGGCAGTTTGATGATGAGGAGTGGACCAGAACACCTGTGGACAGGTGGACCAGAACACCTGTGGACAGGTGGACCAGAACACCTGTGGACAGGTGGACCAGAACACCTGTGGACAGGCGGACCAGAACACCTGTGGACAGGTGGACCAGAACACCTGTGGACAGGCGGACCAGAACACCTGTGGACAGGCGGACCAGAACACCTGTGGACAGGCGGACCAGAACACCTGTGGACAGGTGGACCAGAACACCTGTGGACAGGCGGACCAGAACACCTGTGGACAGGTGCAGAAGTCGCAGAGATACAGAATACACTTGATTGTGTCAAAAGGTTGAGCAACAGAATATTAAGTTAGGATGACCATCCTTTTCTTCAATCCAGTTTTATCCATCCACACATCCATCCATCCATCATATTTTACCTGCTTCTTCCATTTTGGGTTGTGGGGTTCGCTGGTGCCCATATTCATCTATCACTATGCGAGAGGCACGGCACACCCTGGACAAGTCTCCAGTCCATCACAGGGACACATAGAAACAAATGAGACAAACCACCATTCACTTTTTCACTCACATCTAGGGACAATTTAGAGTTACCTATCAGCAATGTAGTGATACACCTAGCCTCTGATATTTTAGGCTTGACCTTCAAGTACACCTCTCTGCATCTCTCTGAAACTCTCAGTGTTACACCTTCTTGAGGCCCTCAAGGAGACGATTGGACACTTATATTGGTTAACAATTATTATGAATTAATGGACACTAATTAATCAGATTGAACTTTCTCTTTAATGTGTGTTAATTCAGAATTGATCAAACAGTATTTTTGTCATTTCAATGATGATTTGACTAAGCTGGTATATTTTAAATATGACAAAGTTAAGAGAACATCTCAGAATGATCGTGCTTTGAACTGTCTGCTCTAGGCAGAATAAGTGTCTAAAGTTGAAGGAACAATCCTTCGTATTTGTTTGAACTGTTTTTGTTTCGAAGGAAAAGTGCTAGACATAGCTTGCTTTCGGTCTCCCGTCCTTTCTAAAAACAATGAATCTGTTCTCAAAACAAAGTACTGACTTGTTCACATGCACCTGCATACTCTGACGTTGTGTTCTGTGTATTGTCTACCCTATCATCTGTCACTCAAACTCACTCACTTGCAAAGCCACACCCTCTCTAGGGGTGCGACAACCAATCAGCAGGAAGTATGTGACTAAGTCACACCCCCTTCTTAAAGGGCACTTCCTGCATTTTGGGTTAGTTTTTGGAGGAGAACGAACTGACAACTTGCTTCCCTCTGGAAAGCTGGAGACGGCCCGGTCATGTGTCAACGACCCACGTCTCAGCTGGAATCATAGTAAAGCCTTACTGTGATCCGTTCACTCACCTTCTGGAAGAATTTGTTTTCTAAAGTTTTATTTTGAAAATCAGTCTGTGCGCTTGACCGTTGTTTCCTGCCGAGGGAGGCGAGTTCCTCGTATCGTGAATCAGCACACTCACGCTGAAGTTCCTACTGGACGGCCACTGGACAAACCCATCCACGTGTGTGTCCACAAACTTCTCCACTCTTGTCTCCAAGAGACGAACCTTCAACAGGTAACGAGCCGTGGTGTGTTTGAACGTGCGGGAGCCCAGCAGCTGCTCGCGTGGGGAAAAAGGTGTCACCCAGTCTGGTTCAAAGTAACCAACTTTAGCTTAACTTAGCTTCCAGTACTCCTTCCTCCTATTTCTTATTTTTCATAAGCTATTAATCTGTCAAGTAATGTGCCAACAGAAAGTTCCTAATTGTCTGTTTGTTTTAATTTGAATTCTTGTCAACGTAGTTATTAAATCAGAGCTAATATCGATACAAATGTTTAATGTAATTCTTGTGATAGTTTCAATAAAAGGTCTATTTTCTGGTAGACCAATATAAGTTGAGCCTCTTGTGAAATTACATTCTTGTCTAATCACAGTAAAAACAATTTAGTATCGGAAAAAGGAAGAACTCGCGCATTTGGTGGCAGTTTGTGCAAGATTAAAGTCTGCTAAACTGCGCATCTACAATAATGGTGGCTCAGTAAGTGTTTAAATACCTTACCAAGCGCATTATTTCTTACATTTGGTGGCCGTTTACGGCGTTAATCCATTACATTTGGTGGCTCGTCCGAGTTCCTGGAACGTTTATTAAGTTGTTTTGTGTAGCTTGGTGTTACGGTGTTTGTTGGCATAGTTTGCATCCTGGTTTTGGGCTTATAAGGATGGTTCTGGCTGGTGGAGTGTCCGGGAGTTGCTGATCGTGGCATTGTCTGGATTATTTCCCGATAGAATTATTTTTTTATTTCACATTTCAACGTCTGTTTGAAGCTGCGGATGAATGAATGTTTGTTTTTGTGAGACGTTTCATTACGTGTCGCGAGGCTGCATGCAATTTTTCGTTTTGTGACCGCCGAGTCACCACTGCTTCATTTTCTTACATCTGCGATTTGCTGTTGAAGCTGTGTCACACATTTGCTGCTCCATTTTTACCTAATCTGTTACAACGTGTTGTTAGCCGAGGTTTGGGAAAAACCCACTCCGCATTTGGACCGGACACTCCGGTTCCGAGTGACGTAAAGTCCGTTGTTGTACACAGTTAGCGTGCTGCCTCCCCTGGGGGCGTGAGAGTTAGCTTGGATGTGTTGTGCTCGTTAACAGAATTTTTCTGCGGTGTAAAAGTCGTTTATTTTGTGGAAGAGAGTCCAGTACTTTGGGTCGAGTTAATGCTAAACGGTACCGGGACAAGATGGCTGCTTAAAACGCTGTGATTGGTCCATTGTGTGTTGTGTTCAAAGAACGTTGGTTTCTGTAAACTCTGGTTGTCAGATTCATTTTTGCACACATTTCTGACAGTTTATCTGTGTTGTTTGAGTTCTATGCACGTAATATCGTCGAAGACTGGCTTAACCGCGGTGTTTTGCGATATTTATGACTGTTTTAGAACGTTGAAAAGTCCGTTCCACGCTTTTGTTCGACCGACCGCAGGTCCGTGAACACACCGCTCGAACGGCACGTCGCACGTGGGCGGCGTTAGGTTTGGAAGACACAATTTCCCATGAACACTTGGGTTTTAGAACTACAGTTCTGTCTTCGCTGTGATTGGTCGATTACGCTGTAAGTGTTGACGCTTGCGCAGTGGGTGAAGCCCGCTCCTCGTCAACTTTCACTTCACAGCTGCTTGTCCCAGACGAGTTTCCGTGCTTGTTTGTCCATTACTGTCATTGAAAAGACTGTTTAAACGCGGTGTTTTTGAGATTTTAATGGGTGGATTGAGTCGGTTGCTCTGAGACTGCCGATCGCCATGTGACCAGGTCACGTGACACCGATTTTGCCGGTTTTATGAGGACCGACCTTATTTCTTTTAAACGCAGTTTAAAAGGTTTCACAGTTCAACCGATTTTGCTCACATGATTTCGTTTTTGTGAGCCTGGGGCTCTGAAGCTGTACCACGTAACGCTTTGGGTCTGTCTGCTTGATGCTTTTCATCCGTGTTAGATGTCTGTGGGCTAAAAGCTGCAGCTTTGCTCGCTGGTGATAACAGCGCCTCTATAGCGGTCAGATAGAGAAATTGCAGTCGTTGTGATATACATTTCCAGCGCTGTCACCCCGTCTGCTGGTTACTTTAGAAGACGCAGTCTTCCTGTAATTTGTACATGTTGAATGTTCCTGTTTTAGACGGGAAACATTTTGAGATTATTGTACACACAGCACCCTTTCATTTGATTTTCACGTATAATCGAATGTTGATGGCAGAACAGTTACAACGTGTGCAAAACGACGTTTGTCTGTCCCTGTTTTTTAAACTGCGAGTTTAAAATAACACACAGGAGGCATCTTTTGTCTTGGTTTTCACAAAAAATCAGAAAAAAAGAAGCTAGCCGACCTTGATGGTCGTCTCACTGATTTTTGACAATTTCATAATAATCACTGATTTTTGTTAAATTTCACGTCTTGGATGTTACTGTGCAGCTGCACACAGGCCCTCCTATTTATTTTAGATACAAGTTTATTTAGAATAACAAGCTGGTAGGCCTTGCTCCCTACGGTGGCTTCATTTAATTTGTGTTTCACAAATTTCCAGATAAGGTGGAGGCCTCTGCACATGAGGCTCCTGCTGCCACGACAGCCGTTTTTTGTTTGACCTTGTCACAGGTCGACAAATTAATAAAAATCACTGATTTTTATTTGATCTCACATCTTGGACTCCATGTTGACTGCCGAAGGCGTCTCATGGTGAGACTGCACACTGTGATATAAGACCCACGTTACTTGATTTTTCACAGAACATCAGTACAAAGATGGACGTTCAAACAGGTGCATCCTTTGATAGGCACTTAGCTGCAAAGAACGTCCTTCAGGAACCAGGTGAACATCCCCTGGTGTTTTACGACAGGCTCCTCTCTGTTTACACAGGGAATAAAACTGTACCTGGCTTAGAGGAAGATGCGGAGTTTAAAAATCGTTTCACTTTGAATCTGATACCTTTCATAATGAAATGTGTTCGCTTCAATGTTAATTGCAAAGAGAGTACCATGGCAGAAATTAAACAATGTGCTGTGGAATTTTTTGACATGCTCGAACAGCGAAAAACACACTCAGTGGTGTGCCCAGGTCAAAAGGTCACATCCCACTCGCAGGAAGTAGAAGAGGTTCCCTCTCCTTCAAAGTGCGAGAGGTCACAGGTTTTTCATAATAACATACAACAGCATGGTGCTACGAGCTGTAGGAGTTCTGAACCCCCTGCCCCTCAGGTTGAAAACCTTGAGATGAGCAGAGAACCACACAAGGTAGGTGTTCGCCCTCCAGATGAACCCAGATGGTCCGGATCGAACCAAAAGAGTTCTCTCATGGATCTCACTGTAGGTGATATTCGAAGGAGGTAGCATGGGAACCGTGAACCATTGAAAAATGGTCTGTCCCGACATGTACCCCCGAGAAGCGGCCCTCCTGCCCATGCCCCTCGGACTGCACAGTTTGAGACGGGCAATGAGTCGCACATGCTCCAGATTATGGGAACGGCGCCTCCGCGCGAGGACGTGACTGAGATTGTGAGTTGTTTGTCAAATGATTTGAATGTTACAGTGGTTGACCAAGCTGACACAACGTGTGACGTTGTCCTTGATGATAACACAAACAACGTTGTTCATCCTGATGAAGCGACGCGCAGCACTGCCTTTTGCAACAACTCAGTGCACACAGTTGACAACAACAACGTCAACACTGACATAGATGCTGACAGCAAACAAATTGCTGAAAATCCGCATCCTGAAGGTCATGAGGCAGACAGCCATCATGATGCTGACAGCTACGACGATTACACAGACAGAGTTACGCGTACACAGAGGTGTGTGCTTAAACCTAGAAGGTTTCTGTGTAAATTTATGAGAATGGGGCGCGCTAAGAAAGCTTACCTGCCACTCAGACTGGAAGGGGTCTTCGCGCGAGAGGCACTCCTGGATAGCGGCTCAGATGTGACTATCATGTCAGCCGAGCTGTTTGAGAGGCTACGGACCGCCGCTAACAGTGTTGGCAGAGAGATACCCCTGACAGAATGTGCTATAGAGTTGCAAGGACTCTCAGAAATGGGTACAACCCTGACAGCTATTGCCATGGTTCACATGCAGATGGGCGAGACGACAATTTGCCATCCGGTACATGTGTCTACGGTGGACTCCTGCCCATTTCTGGTCGGCCAAGATTTTATAAGTCGCTTTGAAGCGATTATAGATTATGGCAGTCAGACAATGTGGGCCACAGTGAGCAGTCCACTGCCATTCAAGGTGCCTCCCCAAGGTCAGGACACTGACTGTCTAACAACAGGTACCGCTAAGGTCACAAGGGATTCCCCAACCGAGACCACAAACCCGGTAAGTGATCCTTCATATCCAGGTGAGACAGAGGAGACTCAACAGTTGGACCAGACTCTGGCCCATCACGAGGACCTCCTCTGCGAGCTGACACCTTCAGCACTCACTGAACACTACCTAACACCGGTAGAGGAAGGTGTGGAGATCCAAGGGTCCCACACCGATGACGCTGTACTGTCCTGTGGGACAGGTAATTCGGCAAACAGCCAAGCTTGCAGTGAAGTCTTGGTTCAAGGACATCTGAGCCCACAAAGTGACAGTCTACAACACGCTGACAGTCACTTGGACTTCATTGTTACAAATTTTGTGGACCCCTCCTTGAACAAAAGGGGGGCAGACTCACACTTCCTACCACAGGTAGAGGACGGTGTAGAGATCCAAGGATCACACACCGAGAACGCTGTGCTGTCCTCTGGGACAGGTAATTCAGTCATCAGCCAAGCTTTCAATGAAACCTTGTTTCAAGAGCATTTGAATCTAGAACTACTCAGCAATGACATAGTTCTTACAGACTCAAAGAGCACCTCTTCATTCATGAAGTGGGAAGACATACATCACAACGACAGAGACACGCCTGCGACGGCGCCGACAGTTGTGACACACCTGCATTACGCAGAAAGAGGTAAACGTACAGAGGTACGTTGGCCGAAACCTATAAGGTTCCTGTACAAGGTTCCCCATAAACTGCGCGAACAGCTTAAACTAAACAAAGGCATCCTAACTCGTGCCCATGGACGGACGTCCACACCCGTGTGCGTGGTCCCTCATGACCACAGGGGGGTGATGTTAGGTCATGCCCATGTCAAGGACAAAGATTTCAATAACCCCACAAACGACAAAGATCTCGCAAACTCACAGACTTCATGGGAAAATAAGGTCGTCCAAGCACAGGATAGTAAATAAACTAAACAGTTTAAACTATACTAGTTGCGAAAAGAAACCGTTCCAACTAGAACTTAGAAACGCTAAGGATAAAACCCACAACAAAAACTAACCTTAACAACCGTTTAAATCTGCAGGATTTAATTGACATCGGTTATAAAGCTAAGAACTGTTTTTCTTGTGTGTGACACGTTGGAATCTGACGACCAGAGTGAGTTTGACGTAGTGAAACGTTGTTTTTAGTTGCTTGATTGCTACTTTTGTGTTATTGAAGTTGTTATTGTTTTCTGAACACTCCCAGCCAAAAGAGGTTTTGATTGTTGATTAGTTGAAGACTTAAATGGATTTTAACTATGCCAACATGCTGTTCATTTTGTTAAAGATCTCAATCTTTGAAGAGTCATTGTAGATCAATACTACTTAAGGTACTATAATCTACACTGATCTCCCAATCATTTAGGTAGAACCGATTCGATCGTTTCTATTCTAGATCTATTCATTTTGATGAGTCTCGCCATAGACTTCAAAATTTATAGGGAATACCAAATCTTGCGTCGTTCGTCTAAAAGACAACAGACATTTAGACCAAACTAGATTTCATTTTTTATTTTAGTTTAACCTAAACTAAATAATGAATGGAGGAATAGTTTGAATGAAGAGGCCTTCGTTACAGAAGCCCTCCACATTTCTATAGGTATAGATCCCTATTTCTGATTTTTACAGCATTGATCCACCCCTTAATTGGTAATTGTAGCTGATCTAATCCATGATAGCTTACATACCAGGTGCATATAGGTAAGGCTTAATGTAGAATCCCTATCATAAGCCCACCTAAAACCACATAATTGCATGACACATTGAACCAGGGTGGCACCGACTGGAAGCCATCCAGCCTGCAACCTTCGATGTGGGGACCTGCTGATCCAACGTTGGTCTTCAACCTTCATCCAAGGCCCGCCTCCTCTGCTTCAATCGAGGGATCCCCTCTACATGCTGATTAAAAACCATTCTTGCTGATGAAATCAATAACCCCCATCGTTGTGGATTTACCGTTGTGGATTATAAGACTTTGTTTCCAAGGGATCACAGACTCAGTTTTCCATGGGTTAACAGACTATGTTTTCCAAAGGATTGAAAGCTTACCGCAAAGGGATTACCTACGAACAGTATGGAATTTCCAAAAACATTATGGGAGTATAATTTTGAACTTTTTTTTTGACTTTTTTTTTCCACTTGCTGGATTACATAGAGGTCAGAGACATTCGGTGGTATCCTTTCGTGTTGGAACTCATCTCCAAGGACAGGCGATGACTTCCAAAAAGGGGGACTGTAGTGATACACCTAGCCTCTGATATTTTAGGCTTGACCTTCAAGTACACCTCTCTGCATCTCTCTGAAACTCTCAGTGTTACACCTTCTTGAGGCCCTCAAGGAGACGATTGGACACTTATATTGGTTAACAATTATTATGAATTAATGGACACTAATTAATCAGATTGAACTTTCTCTTTAATGTGTGTTAATTCAGAATTGATCAAACAGTATTTTTGTCATTTCAATGATGATTTGACTAAGCTGGTATATTTTAAATATGACAAAGTTAAGAGAACATCTCAGAATGATCGTGCTTTGAACTGTCTGCTCTAGGCAGAATAAGTGTCTAAAGTTGAAGGAACAATCCTTCGTATTTGTTTGAACTGTTTTTGTTTCGAAGGAAAAGTGCTAGACATAGCTTGCTTTCGGTCTCCCGTCCTTTCTAAAAACAATGAATCTGTTCTCAAAACAAAGTACTGACTTGTTCACATGCACCTGCATACTCTGACGTTGTGTTCTGTGTATTGTCTACCCTATCATCTGTCACTCAAACTCACTCACTTGCAAAGCCACACCCTCTCTAGGGGTGCGACAACCAATCAGCAGGAAGTATGTGACTAAGTCACACCCCCTTCTTAAAGGGCACTTCCTGCATTTTGGGTTAGTTTTTGGAAGAGAACTAAATGACAACTGGTTTTCTCTCCTCTGGGAAAAGCTGGAGACGGCCCGGTCATGTGTCAACGACCCACGTCTCAGCTGGAATCATAGTAAAGCCTTACTTTGATCCATTCACTCATTTCTGGAAGAATTTGTTTTCTGAAGTTTTACTTTGAAAAGTTCAGCCAGTAGCTGCTCCTGGCTCGTCTGATCCAGTCATACACGCATGAAGTCGACTGGACCTCAACGGGACAACACAGCCCGTTAGTGTCCACAAACTTCTCTGTCCTCACCTCCAAGGGACTATCGTCACCAGGTAAAGAGGCTTTGCTTGTATGCTGCACGTGTCGGAGGTACAGCCTGATCTGTATGGGAAGGTGCTACTCTGGTTGTTTCAAAGTAACCAACTTTAGCTTAACTTAGCTTCCAGTACTCCTTCCTCCTATTTCTTATTTTTCATAAGCTATTAATCTGTCAAGTAATGTGCCAACAGAAAGTTCCTAATTGTCTGTTTGTTTTTAATTTGAATTCTTGTCAACGTAGTTATTAAATCAGAGCTAATATCGATACAAATGTTTAATGTAATTCTTGTGATAGTTTCAATAAAAGGTCTATTTTCTGGTAGACCAATATAAGTTGAGCCTCTTGTGAAATTACATTCTTGTCTAATCACAGTAAAAACAATTTAGTATCGGAAAAAGGAAGAACTCGCGCATTTGGTGGCAGTTTGTGCAAGATTAAAGTCTGCTAAACTGCGCATCTACAATAATGGTGGCTCAGTAAGTGTTTAAATACCTTACTAGCGCATTATTTCATTACATTTGGTGGCCGTTTACGGCATTAATCCATTACAGCAGCTAGCATGTGTTGGAGTCCTGCCTCCCCCTCCAGCACCTCAAGCAGCAGCAACCTCAAGCAGCAGCTAATCAGCTGATTAGCTACACCTGCACCTGCCTCCTAGACCTTCACCTCCTGATCTATTTAAACCACAACCAGACGTTCAGCCTACGCTCGAACATTGATCACCTTGGCTCCTGTTCAGTCCTGCCTGTTCACCCGTCTCCAAGGCTGCGTCTGGTTGCCAACCCTGCACACCAAACCCATAACTAAGGACTTCATTCTGGACATCTTCACCACTCTTCAACTTCGTCTGTACTCACCCACTGGACCCACAGTCTCTCCGGACCTCGCCCTCCGTAACCCATTACTCCGACGCCACCTGCAAACAAATTCTACAGTAAGGACAAATACTTCTATCAGCACAATTGTCATAAAGAATCATTGGACCTCAGGATATTCACCGCCTCCCCTCTTCTCTCCACAGCCCTTTCCAGTTCCTGCACTGTAAATAAAAAGATCACTTTTGTACTCGCTTGTCCTCGTGTTCTTTGGTCTGCCATTTGGGGTCATATTCAGCAAACATCATGTTAGAATGTTCGAGCCTCCAAGACCCTCAAGGCCAGACCAAAGACAGTCAGAGGGACCAAGCAATATTAGCTCTACAGGCCCGGAGTGAACGTAACGAGCAAACTCTAACTAAACTTCTCACCCAACAGAGTGAATTTGGTAGCATGATACATGCTGTTGGACAACAAGTCGCCGCCATGACTACCAAAGGCCCCGAACCACTCCGTCCACCCGAACCTACTCCAGTTTCAGTACCAGCATCAACATACAGACATGAACCTGATGTCAGACCTACCGAACTCTTTGGTGGAGATTCCAAGCTGGTGGGTGGTTTCCTCCTCCAATGCGAGCTCGCGTTCAACCAAGCACCCATCAGGTACGCCACCGACTCGTCCCGCATCTCTTATATTATCAATGCCCTGAAAGGCGACGCTCTGCAGTGGGCCACCGCTCATCTCCGTTCACGTTCCTTGTCCTCCATGTCTTTCACGAACTTTATAAGAGACTTTAAACTAGCTTTCGATCACCCTTTGTTGCAAGAGGAAGCGCAACAAAGATTATTCACAATCAGACAGGGTTCAAGATCTGTCGCCGAGTTCTCCATCCGTTTCCGGGTGATCGCGGAAGAGTCAGGATGGGGTGAAATCGCACTGAAAAGCGCTTTCCGAAACGCGCTTAATGACAACATTAAGGACCAAATCGCCACACAAGAGCCTCCCCAGGATTTAGAAGACCTGATCTGTCTCGCAATTAGAATCGACACTCGAAATAGAGAACGTAAATTGGAAAGGGACTACAAATCTTGGGACCGCCCCTCAACCGGAAGTAGTTCCGCGACACCAGTCTTCCCCGAACCAGAGCCAATGCAGGTGGGTCGGGCAAAACTGTCCCCTGAGGAAAGACAACGCAGATTAACTGCAAATGAGTGTTTATATTGTGGAAAGCATGGTCACTTTGTGAAAAATTGTCATCTCCGTTTAAAAGGCCAGAACCACCAATAAATCAGGAGATATTGGTGGGTAATTTAACTTCAACTCCTGAGAAAAATTTTTGTCTCCCTGCTACTGTTTATTTTGATAATGATACTTTTACCACTCAGGCTTTAATTGACTCCGGTGCAGAACAGAATTTGATTTCCTTGGATATTGTGAAGCTTCTTAACCTACCCATGCTTCCTTTAAACAGCTCTGTCAGTGTCAGAGGTCTCACTGGACAGACCATCACCTCCATCTCCCACTGGACTCAAAACATCCACCTGGTGTTGTCAGGTAACCATCATGAGAAATGTGATTTTTTCATTTTTGATTCCCCTAAGTCCCAATTGATTTTAGGTTACCCATGGCTGTTAAAACACAATCCCCAGATTAACTGGAAAAATAACATGATTGAACATTGGGGTGAGGCTTGTTTAGTCGATTGTTTACGTTCTGCCATCTCTTCTGGTTCTGTCTCACCCCCCAGTAAGGAAGAGATTGACCTTTCCAAAGTGCCCTCCGTATATCATGCGCTTGCCCCAGTTTTTAGTAAACAGAAAGCCATCTCCCTACCACCTCACAGACCCTATGATTGCCCCATAGATCTCCTTCCTGGTGCCCCGCTGCCGTCTAGCAGACTGTACAACCTGTCAGGCCCAGAGAGGGAGACAATGAGGCAATACATAGAGGAATCTTTAAAGTCAGGTATTATCCGCCCGTCTACTTCTCCCCTCGGTGCAGGGTTTTTCTTTGTTTCAAAGAAAGATAAGACTTTGAGACCCTGCATCGACTTCAGGGGACTTAATAACATCACTATCAAAAATAAGTATCCCCTTCCTCTGATTGACTCTGTGTTTGAACGGCTTCAGGACTCCAGAATGTTCACTAAACTCGATCTCCGCAACGCCTATCACTTGGTGAGAATGCGAGAAGGGGACGAATGGAAGACCGCTTTTAAGACACCCCTAGGACACTACGAGTACTTGGTCATGCCTTTTGGTCTCACTAACGCCCCTGCCGTTTTTCAAAACTTAATCAATGATGTCCTGAGAGATTTCCTGGATGATTTTGTGTTTGTTTATCTTGATGACATTTTGATTTTTTCCAAAGACCCCGCTCAGCACACTGGACATGTCAAAGCAGTCCTCCAAAGGCTTCTGGAAAACAAACTGTATGTGAAAGCTGAGAAATGTGAATTCTCTATGTCTTCTGTGCCCTTTCTGGGCTTCATTTTTGAAGAGGGACGGGTTCGAACCGACCCGGAGAAAACAAGAGCGGTGGCAGAGTGGCCCACACCCCAGGACAGACGACAGCTCCAACGGTTCCTGGGCTTTGCAAATTTCTACCGACGCTTCATCAAAAACTATAGTCAGGTAGCCTCTCCATTAACACAACTCACCTCTCCCATCCGTAAATTTTTCTGGTCCCCAGAGGCGGAGGCCGCCTTCCAGGAACTTAAGAGGCTCTTTTCATCCGCTCCCATCCTTTCCCATCCTGACCCTCATCGTCAGTTTATCGTGGAGGTGGACGCATCCGCTACGGGTGTGGGAGCGGTGCTCTCGCAGCGATCCCCTACTGATGGTAAGATCCACCCATGCGCTTTCTTTTCTCTGCGTCTGTCCCCTGCCGAACAAAATTACGATGTGGGTAACAGAGAACTGTTGGCCATCAAGATGGCTCTTGAAGAATGGAGACATTGGTTGGAGGGGTCTGAATTGCCATTTGTGATATGGACAGATCACAAGAATCTTGCCTACATTCAGGGAGCAAAGAGGCTCAACGCCCGTCAAGCACGTTGGTCTTTGTTTTTTGCACGTTTCAATTTCTCCATCACATACATACCTGGTTCTCGTAACATTAAGCCTGATGCTCTTTCCCGCCAGTTCTCCTCCTCAGAGACTGAATCGCCTGAGACTATTCTTCCTCACTCTTGCACCGTAGCGGTCATGACCTGGGACATTGAGAGAGAAATCCTGGAGGCCCAGAAGACTGAACCGGACCCTGGCACTGGTCCCCCAGGGAGAAAGTATGTTCCCTCTGCAGCCGTCAGCAAGGTCCTCCATTGGATCCACACAGCAAAGTTCTCCTGCCATCCAGGTATGAGTCGCACCCTCTCCTTGACAAAGAGACATTTCTGGTGGCCTAACATGGAGAGGGATGTCAGACAATACGTGTCTGCCTGCACCACTTGTGCATGTAACAAAGCCACTAACAAACCCCCAGCAGGTCTCCTCCTTCCACTCCCTACTCCTGGGCGTCCGTGGTCCCACATAGCCTTGGACTTTGTCACCGGACTGCCAGTTTCTGAGGGTAATTCTGTTGTATGTACTGTCATCGACCGTTTCTCCAAGGCGGCACACTTCATACCCCTAGTAAAATTGCCCTCGGCATCTGAGACGGCACAGATCATGGTCAAACATGTTTTTCGTCTGCATGGTATACCTCTCGATATTGTTTCCGACAGGGGCCCTCAATTCATCTCTCAAGTCTGGAAAGCATTCTGTCAAGCCTTGGGTGCCACCTCCAGCCTGACGTCTGGTTATCACCCTCAATCGAATGGACAAACTGAGAGGTGTAACCAAGAGCTCGAAGCCGCTTTGAGGTGTGTCATTGAACATAATCCTACCACCTGGAGCCATCACCTGCCTTGGGTTGAGTATGCTCATAATTCTCAAGTTTCGTCTGCTACTGGTTTGTCCCCGTTTGAGGCCTCTTTGGGATACGCTCCGCCCTTATTTCCGTCACAGGAAACTGACATTTCTGTTCCCTCTGTCCAGCATAATCTCCGTCGGTGTCGCAGGGTTTGGCGCCAGACCAGGGCAGCTCTCCTCAAGACGGCTGAACAAAACAAGCGGTTTGCTGACCGCCACCGTTCTTCTGCTCCCGACTACCTGGTGGGGCAGAAGGTTTGGTTGTCCACCAGAGACATTAAACTAAAGGACACTCCCAGGAAGCTGGCCCCCAGGTTCATTGGCCCCTTCCCGATTGTCAAGATCATCAATCCTGCTGCTGTCCGACTTCAACTGCCTTCCACCCTGCGGATCCATCCCACGTTCCATGTCTCTCAGATTAAACCCGTCTCCTCCAGCCCACTTCACCCTCCAGCCGACCCTCCTCCTCCGCCTCGATTCATCGACAATGACCCTGTCTACTCGGTCCGGCGCCTGCTGGACGTTCGTCGCAGGGGTCGTCAACTCCAGTACCTGGTGGATTGGGAGGGCTATGGCCCCGAGGAGCGATCGTGGGTTCCCCGCTCCTTCATTCTGGACCCCTCCCTTATCTCGTCTTTTTACAGGGACCACCCGGACAGGAGATCGCCTGGAGGCGATGCTAGAGGAGGGGGTACTGTTGGAGTCCTGCCTCCCCCTCCAGCACCTCAAGCAGCAGCAACCTCAAGCAGCAGCTAATCAGCTGATTAGCTACACCTGCACCTGCCTCCTAGACCTTCACCTCCTGATCTATTTAAACCACAACCAGACGTTCAGCCTACGCTCGAACATTGATTACCTTGGCTCCTGTTCAGTCCTGCCTGTTCACCCGTCTCCAAGGCTGCGTCTGGTTGCCAACCCTGCACACCAAACCCATAACTAAGGACTTCATTCTGGACATCTTCACCACTCTTCAACTTCGTCTGTACTCACCCACTGGACCCACAGTCTCTCCGGACCTCGCCCTCCGTAACCCATTACTCCGACGCCACCTGCAAACAAATTCTACAGTAAGGACAAATACTTCTATCAGCACAATTGTCATAAAGAATCATTGGACCTCAGGATATTCACCGCCTCCCCTCTTCTCTCCACAGCCCTTTCCAGTTCCTGCACTGTAAATAAAAAGATCACTTTTGTACTCGCTTGTCCTCGTGTTCTTTGGTCTGCCATTTGGGGTCATATTCAGCAAACATCATGTTAGCATGCTAACTTTACACAAGCTGCAGAGCTGCATAAATAATCCAAAATTCTGTCTATTTTTCAGGCAAACCAGCTTATGAATGTCTTGAGTCATCCTGACTTGGTTCCTTACAACGCTGTACCAGTAACCCCACTGGATCAAGCTGCACAGACATCAGAGATGGATGAAGCTGCACCCCTAGATGTAGCTGCCCAGGGTCCAGAGGTGGACAGCTTGGTTGCAGATTGTGTAGGCACAAATGGGCTGAAATTAACCACTTGCTGGAGAATAGGAAACTGAAGGAAGAGTTGTCCCGAAAGACAATGGATGAGCAATTCTTACAAGATGATGTGATGGTCAGGCGCCACACTGGGCTTCCATGTTTAACTGTTTTGATGGGTGTGCTGACTCAGCTTCTTCCCCGTCTACCGCAGACAGTCCAAAAACTTTCAACTTTTCAGATGCTCCTCCTAACTCTAATGCGCCTGAGGCTGAATCTGCCAGTGCAGCACGTTGCACACCTCTTCAGCATTGACCGAAAGACTGTGGTCATGGTTTTACTAGACAAAATTGTGACCGTGTGTTGTGCTTTGACTAAGGTTATCAAAAAAGGTGTTCAATACAGGATCAACTGGACTTTATTTGTTGCAGAAAACGTTTCGACTTCTGTCCAGAAGTCTTTTTCAATTCTGAAGGTTTCTGCAACAAATAAAGTCCAGTTGATCCTGTATTGAACACCTTTTTTGATTTCATCATGTCCTGGACGACTGAGAATCTTCACCAGCATATTTGACTAAGGTTGTTTTCACACCAGATAGTCCGGCAGACTCGGTTTGGTTGGGGACCAATATTCATAACATTTTGTTTACATTTGAGCTGACCAGTGCGTTTGCATTCACACTGCACTGTGCAGTCGAGCCAACCTGTTCGAACCAACCTGTTCCCCCACTTTCCTGTGGTGGCACTGCACCAAGAACTACTGAAAGAAACAACACAAAAACCACTGAAGAAGACACCTCTACTTCTTCTGGAAATAAAAACAAAAATGGAGTGGCATCAAATTTTAGTGCTTTTAGGAGTTCTACTTTGTCATTTTT
>JBBPBX010027225.1:0-37450 GCA_038048925.1 Garcialebias charrua | reverse complement strand
CTGGTTAAAAACTCCATGAAAAATAATATTCATTCTGTCAGAACCCTGAGAACAGAATGGGTCATGGAGAAAGTGGAAACATCACGTAAATAAAAACGAATGAATGAACACGGCGATGACCACGCGGGTGCCGTACAAATATCCTCCACTGTCATCCCTCCATGCAGAGCCGTGGTAACAGTTACTGTTTTAAATGTGCTATATAAATAAATTTGACTTGGCTGTTATCTGGTATTGTACCTGTTCTTGTGTTCTTTGGACAGGAAGCATGAAGACATACTGAGTCTCGGGGCTCTGCTCTGCTCAGCTGCAGAAATATACCACAGAGAAACAAAAAGTGAAAGTGAGGCCAAACCAGTAATGTCTGTACTTGGATGTGAGGTCCTGTACAGAAATTGTGATATTCTTCCAGTCAGAGGCTTCTGTTCAGTCTCATAGAGGGGATCTTCAGAACAAACTGCCTGGTTAAAGGAGTATGAATGAGAAGGTTTTTTTTTTTTTTACTGGTGCTGCAGCTCTCTGTCAGAGTCTCAAAGTTCTGCCGAAGGAAGTCTTCCTGCTCGTGTTCAGGACCGCTGTTCACTCTTCTCAAAGCCTCGTCTAAACTCGTCACCGCTGCCGGCCTCCTCTCTGCCTCCTGGTCTTTACTCTCATCATCAGACCTGCCCGGACTCGGAGACTCATCATCTACAGAAGGCAGAACCAAAACCAAGAAGCTGAAGCACAACAAAAAAGTTTACATTTAGATTCTAACAGAAACGTGAGCCTCAGAAAAAGCAAAAGGCCAGCCAAAAGCTAAAGTGGCAAATGGGTAGCTAACAGCTAAAAGAAGCAAAATACTACAAGCTAAAGTATCAAAGGGATAGCTAAAATTACAGATAGTCCTCGACTTACGACGGCCTCGAGTTATGACGTTTTGCGGTTACGACGCACCTCCCATTAAAAAAATATAATAATTTGAACATTTTTATTTTGAAGCCGATTTACGCAGTTTCCGGTTTAGCTGCGGAGGCTACAGCTTGCCCTGTTCTCTCTAAAAAAGCTAAGTCTGGTCCTCTGGACATTCAAAAAACAAAACAAAACTTGTTGGACCAAGCTGGACAGGCAGCAGCTGTGGAAAAGTAGCTGTTTTATGGACGGCGGTTTTACAACGTAAACGAATGGAGAATCTGGAGGAGGGAGGGAGGAACGGAGGAAATGGCTTCACCAGCAGTCCAGAGTAGAAAATTAACTCTTTTTTTCCTTCATTATGGCTCTGAAATGTATGTTTTTTGATAATAATGTAGGGTACTGTGTTAGGATAGGCTAAGTGCTTGGTAAAATACAGTCTGTACGTATAAGGTGCAGTTTTGACGTATGTTTTGAGTTACGTCGAAATTCGCTTTAAGACGGAGCGTAGGAACGGAACTCTGTCGTAAGTCGAGGACTACCTGTATCTAAAAGCTAAAAGTAGAAAATTGCTGACAAAGGGTTAGAGGAAGCAAAAGGCTTGAAACAGATTTTAAAAATAAACTATTCTGAGGGAACTTGTTTGGAAATAAACATTTTGAAAAGTTTCAGAAACCAAAGATCAAAGCTTCCATCTGCTGAAAGTATAAGAATGACAAAAATAGCACAAAGTAGTTGGATTAGAAAAACAGGACGACATTTAAAAGAGGAGACCCAAAGGGAGCTCCACCGGCCCTTCAGAGTGTGACCTCACCGTGCAGGACGTGGTCCGGGCCAGACTCGGTGCTGTCGTAGTCCAAGGAGCATGCGCTGTCTGGACTGCGGCTGTCCTGGCTCTCGGCCCGCGTCCTTTGCCCTGTAGCACCGCAGTCCTCCACCGTGTAGTCCCTGATGTCCACAAACAGAGACAGGACAGCAATTAGACATGTCTGACCTATAAAAGACCAGTTGGAGCGGGAGGTGGGCTACCTTTCTGCTGGTGTTGAGTCGTCCTCGTTTCCCTCACAGAAGAGCATCGCTGCATCTGTCTCCTTGGCACATTTGACAGAGGACAGCCAGCGTCTTTGTCTCCTGGACTTCTCGTCTGTCTGCTGCTGCAGAAGAACAAAAGGACTTTAAAAATCCATCCACATAAACAGTTTCCTATTCCCTCTTTTTTTAATGTAAAACTCTTCTTACCACAGTCTCTTGGAGGCTGGAGACGCTCCGTTTGTCATCAGTGGACAAACTGGGGCTCCTCTTCTGTCCAAATGTCTCCAGCTGTCTCAGGTCCAACATGGACTTTATCATCACTTCTAAGGAGCCCATACGGCGAGACCAGCACCTCCGGGGACGCTTCGTGGCATCAGGAGGGACATGGGTGACGGATTCATCCTAAACACACAAGATCAACTAGTGACATGCACGGTACAGTACTGTGCAAAAGTTTTAAACCATCCGTTGTGTCTTTGGGGTTTGCTTCAAAGCAGCCAGATGTTCTAGAGGTCTTTCTTGAAGCTCACTGATGTTTGAGAACTACCTCGTTGGTGGTGAAATATTAGTTTGTTTCATAGATTTAAGAAATTGTAACAAATTGTTTTCCATGTTGACACAATACTGGTTCATCCCTTGAGTTTGAGACTTTTTTTTTTAAACTAACTATTTGAAGGTCAGAGTTAGGAGTCTTAACAAACCAACAATGAAAACATTCTGAGAATGTCAGGTCCTGGACTGAACATGAATAAAATCACAGCCAAAGTCCAAAGAAAACATTTAAAGATCTCCAGAAATCCTAAAGAACTTCTGATCAAGACCAATTCAGATGATTTAAAGAAAGTCTGACACCATGTCACATGAGAGCCAAAAATATTTTGTACATTGTATTTATTATTTTTACTGTACATTTATATTACACAGTACATTATAATTGAGCTTTTCTTCTTGTTCGTTCAAATAAAACAGGTTTTAAGTGCAGCATTGCAGATATTTAAATGCTGTTTTTAAATATGTGACAGTGATGCAACAATTACTTTTTTTAATCTATTTTTCATTATTGTATGAATGCTGATTCAGGAACGAAACTTTTTTTTAGGTTGAATTAGAAAAAGATTTACGGATATGAGTAAATGAAGGGGAATATTCCTCTGAAAAGTTTACTTTAGTTATTCATAGATAAAAACAGTCAGGAGGAGAATTTTGTTTTTGTACATTTCTATCTATCTATATATATATAATAATTTGTCACCTGTGTATGTTCCCATACTTGACAGACGTAATTGGTCTTCTGCATTTAACCCAACCACTACCAGGTGGTGCAGTGAGCAGCGTAGTCGCGCCCGGGGAGCTGGAGAAATAGATGTGCACTCATAGACACCCCAAGATGGTGTGCCGTGGCCGGGGTTCGAACCTGGGTCCTTCGGATAACAAGTCCGATTCTCTGCCACTACACCATCTTGGCCCCATATATATATATATATATATATATATATATATATATATATATATATATATATACTATATATATATATATATATATATATATATATATATATATATATATATATATATATATATATATATATATATATATATATATATATATATATATATATATATATATTATATATATATATATATTATATATATATATATATATATATATATATATATATATATATATATATATATATATATATATATATATATATATATATATATATATATATATATATATATATATATATATATATATATATATATATATATATATATGTTACCGAATCGGATACATATCTGATATTTTTTTCAAAGTGACTGTTTTGTTTAAACCTTTCCTCAACAGTCTAATTGTTTTTTCCCCTAGTTTTTAAATTACTGATCAATCTTAATTAAATGCCCACTATTTGTATATTCTATTTCCTCTTATTGTTCAGGTTTCCACCACCCAGGCAGATGCTGAGACACATATCTCCCTCCCCAACACACCAGGACTAATCCTGCTAGGTAAGATTGTTAGATTTTTAATGTACAAATCAGATGTTTAGTGCAATATTAAGCATAACCTACACATTTTTTGTAAACCGTAAAGTGTGATATTTAAATGTCTTTTTTAGGAGAATCACTTCTGACCACAAAGAAGTGGATGCTGGCCCTGGAGGGTAATGTAGTCATTGAGCCAGGTCCTCTTCAGGTGGACTTCACCTCGGCCTTGGCTGTTCTTTTTGCATCTTTTTATGTTTTCAACATCGAGTACCAAGAGGATGCTGCCTCAACCTTAGAGTTCATTCAAAGGTCCGTAATGTTCATCAATTAAATAATAATGAATAATTATGCTTTGGAGTGCTACTGGACATTTAGCATCTTTACCAGCTGGTGAACTAAGTTGTTTACATTCTGGTTGTTCAATCCCATTGCATGAAGCATATATGTGGGAAAGTCTCAAAAGTCAAATATACAAGCGAACACATCTGTGCACTTGTGTGCTCACAAATCTTGCTGCCCACTCAAATGTTGATGTGCTTCATTGAATTTTGCTGCACATGCCCCCTTTATGCGATGGGATTCTCTTCATAAAAGATGACTGCTACTAACAGTTCACTTTCAAATGCTCAATTTGAAGACGTGCGAATGTATTTTAAATGGCATATAATTCACAATATTGCTGTCATTTTTGTGCAACGTCAAAGTTTTACAACAGATAAAATCCTACTCAATCATTATTTTAAGTTATTTCTACATTTATTTATATGCAAGTCATAAGTTGATTTATTATAGTTTCAGAAATTAACATTGCATTAATAAAAGTCAAATTTGCACATACAAAGACTTAAAGGCTTAACCTTTTTGAATTAATGCAAATTAAGCACCTGATAATAATTCTACATATTGTAATCTTGTTAGGTTAAGTGAGAAAATTCATAGACAAGTAATCAATGATTCATTGGTTGTTTCAAAGTTGTTTCATTCAAGTCCTTGGGCTCCAGGAAGAATAATCTCTGCCTTAGCAGAGAGTAATGGGGGACCCTAAATAAAAACTAAAAGTCAAAACCAATGTAACAGTTAACTTTTTTTGTTTAATTTTCATAGGTTTCTCGTCAGGATAAATCCTGAAAATTCAAAGTGTTCCTCCAAGTTCCAAGTAAGCAAGAAGACCGGAAAACTGGTTCAGAGGAAGTCTGTGGCCATGGATCCTCATGTTGCTGCCTTTGTCAAAGAATATGCAGACTATGATTGGCAAAATCATTAAGGTAAGTGTTTGGGTTTGTCATGTAAATAACAACTTTTTGTAATAATGTAGAAATTCTTGTAGGGGTTGTATTGTGCAAAATCAACATTTTTGATCTTTATATAATTGTCATTCCTTCATCAAAAACATCCCCAGAGTGTTGCTTTGACCCATTCATGCATGTTTGAGAAATTTGAATCTCCTGTGGTAGCCAAGTGTAGCGTTCTCGATGTGTCGTAACCCCAGATTCCATGAGCATAGGTGCATTCTTTTAAGGCTATTGCTAGTGATTTTACCCCTTTGCACGCATGTGCAGCTGAAAACTGAAAACTTGTAGTCATTGCCCACCTGCTGTGTGGACCCCACCCCGGTCCATATAAATAGCGATGGGCCCAGGGTTTGACTCCCTGATAATAAGATTTTTCTTCAGCTATGGGAGTCAGTCAGGCCCGAATCTTAAAGAGCTGCACCCATACTCATAGAATCTGGGGTTACAGTACATAACTAACATTATATTTCATATAGGCTTCGCCCTTTAAGGCTATCGCTAGTGGGTTAATAGGATGTAGTCTATTCCTCACTCTGTCCGTTCAGTACGACAGTTACACAACCATCTGCTTGTAATCCAAAAATGTTCAGGTCCCTTCTTCATTCATGCATAATTCCACACAGTTGAATCTGTGAGTGTGTGACATGCTGAGTAACAGAGGGACAACATTCCGTGTAGATCAAATTGTCCACAATAATGAATAAACAGGATGGAGATTTTTCTCAAAAACATCAAAATTATCACTCTTACCAGAAGTCTTCATTCAACCTTTATTTATACAGGCTAGCCTCATTGAGCCACGGGGACTAATTTACAAGAGGGACCTGTCTCACTCACACCCAGGGTCAATTTAGAGTTACCAATCAGCCTAACATGCATGTTTTTGGACTGTCTGAGAGCAGAGTGTGTCAGGTATAAACTGGAGACATCACGCAGTAAAAATGGATGAATGAGCATAGGGGTGTAAATTACCAGCTTTATCATGATACAGTATCGATTTGCTTGCATGCCGATACAATATTTCTTGATATCACAAAGTCTGTCACAATATGATTTTGTTTCTATTCGATTCACAAGTCTGTTATTGATATATTAGAATATCAAATGACTGTCTTATTTACATATAAACAAAACAATTAAAATATTATTTAACCATTTTATTTTTGTTATTACAGGCACCAGGCATTTAAATAAAATTAAAAATTAAAAAAACATTTTTCGTAGTTAATGAAAAAATAAAAATAAATTACCTGTTTAGTAACGTATAATCTCACATTTTTCATGTTTAAGTGCATTTTTTAATCAGTTAACTTAAAGTGCCCTGATGACTGGAAACCTGTCCAAATATTTTGGTCAATGTGAGTTTTTCCATATGTTTGTGCCTTAAACTTTTTATTCATATAAAAAATCATGCCTTTATTTTCCCAGGAGAATCACCAATACTGGTCTCACCAAGTCACTTCTCATCAACAGACTACATGGACAAACTCATCTTTCAACTCTACTTCTACTAAACAGTAGGACATTGTTCTAAAAGTCAAAAAATGCTGTTTTCTATGTTTTTGTATTGTTTATTCAGTAGTATATTGCAGAGTTGCATAGTTTTAAGATGTTATGTATTTATTGCTTTGTTAAATTGTTGATGTAGGTGTCACTTTTAATTGTAAAAAGACAAGAATCAACTTTTCAGATTTAAAAAAAATACTAAATAATGTTTTTATTTTGTCACTCCTTGTCATGAACTCTTTTAAAACTGATGTATTTTTATAAGTTGTTTTTGAGATATTACTTTTAAAAAGCTGAGTGCCATATGTTTTATTTTTTATAATTCAAAGTTTTTATTTTTGTGGTATCTGAGGTACTACTTCAATATCTAAAAAAGTTTAGTAGGTCCTCTGGATGGGTTCTTCTGTTTTAACTGTTCTCCAAGAGACTTTTTCAGTTGCAGGTATGCTCAGCCATCTAAGCACTGCTTCCATATGGTGGACAAACAGGTTCAACAATCAAAACTGGTCACATGCAAAAGAGGACCATCAGCCTAATGACTAATTATTAGTGCTCTGATGGTCGGTTATTATTCACAGAAGGCTGAGTCATACTCACAATAACAGTATTGTAAGAGGGGGACAATTGGACACCGAAACCCTCCCTAGTTTACTGACAGGTGGTTTCTCTTCACAAAAATGGCTTCCTTACTCCTCTCTGAAGCCAATATTCCTCTCTATCAAGGATGAGAACATCTTCATACCTGAAGAGTGACCTCTGCCCTGTAGATGAGTGTAAACTGCAGAGTCCTGGCCTGGTTATACATCGGGGAAACAAAGCAACCACTTTTCAAAGGAATGGCCCAACACAGAAGAGCTACATCAGTGTTTTTCAACTCTCGTCCGCAAAGGCACACTGTCTGCATCTTTTCCCTGCATCAGCACACTTGATTTCAATTGATTACAGACTTTTGTTGAACTGCAAAATCTGAATTATTATTATTGATATTATTATTATTGACATTATTATTATTGATATGATGACGATGATGACGATGATGACGATGATGAAGAAAAAAAAGTCTGTCCCAAAATAATTGTCCACATTTTACAATGCTGTTATTGTGAGTATGACTTAGCCCTTTGTGAATATTAGTCGATAATTAGGGCACTAACAATAGATCATTTGGCTGATGGTCCTCTTTTGCATGTGAACAGACACTTTTTTTGAACCTGTTTGTCCACCATGTGGAGGACGAGCTTATAAGGATGAGCATACCTGCAATTCCTCAGACTGAAGATTTGTCTTGGAGGAGACATAAAACATTTCAATAAAGTAGGAATGGTTACTAATTCTACAAAAAATGTATATGTTTTTCTACATTGACAATTGAGATGCTCCAGGATACTCCCTCAATTGTTTATGTTGTGAATTAATGGGTTAATAGATTACTGAAATGCTTAAAATGGTTGTATTTGCTGTTAATTTTATATGCATGTTTTTGTGTTTTACTTCTAAAATTGTTTGTTAATTAAATGTTTGGTTGTGCAAGAAAATTCTCACTTGTTGTTCTAATTTTTTAACATCTGCTTCATATTAACATTGCATTCACTAAGAAAAAACTTCTAAAAACAATTATATTGAAGTAAAATGATGTTTTTATACCAAAAGATAGTACAGTGCAACGTTTACACATATTGAAAACAATATTACAGTACTAAAGTTATAGTTTTACAGCAGTTTCACTTTAAAAATTAAAAACAAAAAACAAAACGTTAATTACTGTAATTGGTTTTACAGTACTTTTATACTAAACAATGGTAAATACTGTAACTAGTTTACATTATTTTTACCGTAAAATAAAATACAGTAAGTACTGTATTTAGTTTTGCAGTAGTTTTACCGTAATATAAAATACAGTAACTACTGTATTTAATCTTACAGTAGTTTTACCGTAAAAGAAAATACAGTAATTACTGTATTTAGTTTTACAGTAGTTTTACCGTAAAATAAAATACAGTAACTACTGTATTTAATCTTACAGTAGTTTTACCGTAAAATAAAATACAGTAACTACTGTATTTATTTACAGTAGTTTTACTGTATTTAAAATACAGTAAGTTACTGGATAAAAATTGCCAGTAAGTTACTGTAAATTTAACGATAAATCGTTTACAGTGCACGCATGCACGGAGAGAACATGCAAACTCCACCCAGAAAGGCCCCTGGACCGAGAGTTGAACCAGGGACCTGCTCGCCGAGAGGTAGCAGCTCTACCAGTTGCGCCACCGTGCGCAGCAGCACTTAAAAATACAAAAGAATAGATGATCATTTAGGCCATTCAGCCCTGCAGGTGTTTAAAATAAAATAGTAACACCATAAAATAAATAGCTCCTTGAAACTGAAAAAAATAAAAATGGTCAAATTGACCCACATGGAGCACACTTAGGCACACAGATGTTTTAAGACTTGTTCCCTTTTTATTCTCTCTTCTTTTTATTGCACAAAGCGGTGAGGTACTGAAATGATTAGCAAATAAGTTCCATCTCGACATAAACGCATTAAAACAAGGAAATAGTTCAAAGCATGCTTATACTGTCCAACACAAATGACATGATACTTATTATTTGGATGGACGGACGGACGGACGGACGGACGGACGGACGGACGGACAGACAGACAGATAGATAGAATTTAAATTCAGGTTTGGGTGCAATGTTTAGAACTCGTCTCTAATAGAAGCTAAAGCTTTTAAGCCAAAGAGCGCACACAAAACACACACTGTTTGGCACTTTGGGCAAAATTAAAAATTTAAATAAACAAATAAAAATTCAGTTACAGCTCCTTCTATGAACAGTATTCATGAGGGATGCTTGTTTAAAAATCATTCCAGTTGAAACAGTCACTCAGTCCTGAAACACACACTCATATTCATAACACACACACACACCTCCTTGTTCAGCTTGCGGTTGGCTGTTTTCATGGTGACAAGGGCTCCCATTGACAGGGTTGCCCACCTCCCTCCAGAACCAGACGTTGAAAGTCAGCGGGTAGTTTGAAAAGAACACGCTCACTGTTGCACCATGTGGGATTGCCCACTCAGGTCCAGATGGATGAGTCTGGGAACTGAGAACAAGGAACAGGAGAAGATGGGATTCGACTTTTTTCTTCTTCTTTTTTTTTTTTAACTATAAAAAAGATGACTAGTGTTACTGTTAAAGAAGGTTGTCACATTACTCCACCAACAGATGGCCTGGATCATCTCAGCTTCATTCCAGTGAGATAAATGACAAGAATTTTGTTTCTTAACTTAAAGCCATGTGTAGGCAAAATATGGGCAGGCTGCTTGGCCCTTTCTGCACTGTGTCAAACATAAATACACAAAAGTCTTGTGAAAAAACATGTTAAAGTCCCAAGATGTCACCCAAAAAGAGACAAAAAGCAGAAACACTTCTTTCACAGAGCAGGATGAGGTCAAAGAAACTGAGAAGCTGTTAACAATCTTCTGACCTCGTGCTCATCACCACTGAGTTTCAGATTATTTCAAATTCACTCTGATAATTATTAAGGAACTTCCTTGAATGACCCACTAACGTTCATATGAGCGATTTAGACTACCGGTAATATTATCCTATGCTGACAAATGATACTGATGTAGCCGATTGAAAGGTCAACTACCATATCAAAATTTAGCTCAATGTCTAAAATTTGTCAGAGTTGAGTCCAACAAAGTTGATTCCGGTCATCTGGATGGTTTCTTTTTCTGTTGAGACGTTTTGTCCTTCATCCATTCATGCAACCTTTATTTATACAGGCTAGTCTCAATAAGTCACGAGGACTCATTTACAAGAGAGACCTGTTCCAGACAGAACATATAAAGTACAGACAACAATAACAGTAGACAATGACAACAATAAACTACAGGAAAAAAATCCAAAGGACTTCATCAGTCTGAGGAACCACAACCAACTCAGTCCCACAAGCAGAATACTCACATAGTGGACCAACCAGTTTGCAGTTTTATGGAGCATGAACTTTGATGTTTTAAACCACTTTGGCTATGGCATGCCACTAGGGAGCAAAACCAGCCACTAGGGAGCAAAACCAGCCACTAGGGAGCAAAACCAGCCACTAGGGAGCAAAACCAGCCACTAGGGAGCGAAACCAGCCACTAGGGAGTGAAACCAGCCACTAGGGAGCAAAACCAGCCACTAGGGAGCGAAACCAGCCACTAGGGAGCAAAACCAGCCACTAGGGAGCAAAACCAGCCACTAGGGAGTGAAACCAGCCACTAGGGAGCACAAGCCAGTGTACCTCCTGTGCCGGTCCCAAGCCTGGGTAAATGGTGAGGGTTGTGTCAGGAATGGCATCCGATGTAAAACACTTTTGCCAAAACTATAATGCAAGTTCATCAAAGTGAAACCATACCGGATCGGTCGAGGCCCGGGTTAACAACGACCGCCACCGGTGCTGTTGACAAACAGGGTGCCGGCGGAAATTGTGCTACTGTTAGTCGAAGACCCCGAGGAGGGAAACGTGTCAGGAGACAGAGGGAGAGGAGGAAAGTGAAGAATGTAGGACTGAGGGTTGCAACTCTAAATGTGGGGACAATGACAGGCAAAGGTAGAGAGCTGGCTGACATGATGCAGAGAAGAAAGGTAGATGTTTTATGTGTCCAAGAGACCAAGTGGAAGGGCAGCAAGGCTCGCAGTATTGGAGCAGGGTTCAAACTGTTTTACCATGGTGTGGATAGAAAGAGAAATGGAGTAGGGGTGGTCCTGAAGGAGGAGTTGGCAAAGAATGTAGTAGAGGTGAAGAGAGTGTCAGATAGGGTGATGTGTCTGAAGGTAGAAGTAGAAGGTCTGATGCTAAACATAGTCAGTGGTTATGCTCCACAGGTTGGATGTGATGGGGAGGAGAAAGATACATTTTGGAAAGATTTGGATGAAGTGATAGAGAGTATTCCCAGGGAGGAAAGAGTGGTGATTGGAGCAGACCTGAATGGACATGTTGGTGAAGGAAACAGAGGGGATGAGGAAGTGATGGGTAGGTTTGGTGTCAAGGAAAGAAACCAGGAAGGACAGATGGTGGTGGATTTTGCCAAGAGAATGGAAATGGCTGTAGTCAATACCTATTTCCAAAAGAGGGAGGAACATAGAGTGACCTATAAGAGTGGAGGAAGGAGTACGCAGGTCGACTACATTCTGTGTAGAAGAGGAAACCTGAGGGAGATTGGAGACTGTAAGGTTGTGGCAGGGGAGAGCGTGGCCAGACAGCATCGGATGGTTGTGTGTAGAATGACTGTTGTTGTGAAGAAGAGAAAAAGAGTAAAATCAGAGAAGAAGACCAAATGGTGGAAGCTAAAGAAGGAAGAATGTTGTGAGAAATTCAGAGATGAGCTGTTAAAGGCTCTGGGTGGTAAGAAAGAGCTTCCAAGTGACTGGGCTATTACAGCAACAGTAATTAGAGAGACAGGTAGGAAGGTACTTGGTGTGTCATCTGGACAGAGAATGGATGATAAGTAAACCTTGTGGTGGAATAGTGAAGTGCAGGACGCCATTCAAAGAAAGAGATTAGCTAAGAAGAAATATGACAGTGAGAGGACTGAAGAGAGGAGACAGGAATATAAGGAGATGGGACATATAGCAAAGAGGGAAGTAGCTAAGTCAAAGCAGAGGGCGTACAATGAGTTGTATGGGAGACTGGACACTAGAGATGGCAAAAAGGACTTGTACCAATTGACAAGACAGAGGGATCAGGGTGAGAAGGATGTACAGCATGTTAGGCTTATTAAAGATAGGAATGGTAATGTTCTAACAAGTGAGTAAAGTGTGACGGGAAGATGGAAACTGTGGACCAGGAAGTGGGGAATATTAGTGAGTATGAAGTCTGGAAAGTTCTGAAACGAATGAAGAAGGGGAAGGCAGTAGGACTTGATGATACTGTATACCAGTGGACACATTCGTGTGGAATGTGTCGAAGCTTGGTAGCACTCAGACTGAATTATGTGGAGCAGCATCAAAGCTGATGCAGGCTGATATCAGGACTGTGAACTTTTCTTTCATGAATGGTTGGGAATAATCTTGGAGAAGCTGTAAGCTCAACTTTCGGCATAAATAATCAATTTGGCTGTTTGGAGTCACCGTCAAGAGATAGAAGTATTTTACGTTTCACATGCCATCTTGGGGACCAGATAAGATGCCAACGAGGGCCACATTTGGCCCCCGGGCCTTTAGTTTGACACATGTTCTAGCAAGACTTTAAAAGGCAGAAATGGCATTTTATGAGTTCTGCCTGACCCAAACTGTGGATCTGGACCTGGCCTTGAAGGTGGACTTTCTCAATTGCTCCTGGGATGTTATGAAAGCAAAGACACTCTGTCTGTCTCCTCACCCCGCCCTTCCCCAAGGCCGTGGACATGCGACAGAACCTCAACCAAGCTGGATGATAACAAACACCTCTTATATGAACAATGGCTGAGGGGGGGGCTCTTGACTATGCTACAACCTTCCCTTAAAACTCAATGCCTTCACCGGCCTCATATGTATAATATCTATTTTTGTTGCTTTGCTGTGGTAGATTTTTTTTGATGCCTCAAATCGTGCCCTGTCTCGGACATGGTGTAAGAGATCTTTTTTTAAATACCTCCTCTCCTTAAGTTTTCTTCTCCTTTTCTCATCTAAGCCTAAAAGTATTCTGAAAAGGATAAGAAAGAGCAGCAGCAAGTACACACCACCTACCATGGACCACTTGTCAAATAAGTTAATCCCATCTTGTTATAAGATGGAGAAGAGCTGCTCTGCTCTTTAATACAGAAGATGGATGACGTGTCTGGCTCCAGAGAAAACTGATGGAGCAGGTGAAATGTCATTCATGCACAACTGTCCTTTCTGCTATTAAAATCTGAAATCTAAATACTAGTAATGTTCTTTGTGGTCAACAGAGGAAGACTGTGGAGATGATGGGGTCACCATGCAGTCTGAGGAAAGGCCTGAGAATGAGGGAGTGGAGGATGAGGAGGAGAGTGTAAGTGTAAGATTAAATTATATACATTCTCAATCTTAATAATGATTTAATAATCTCTTTTTGCTGATAATCCTGATGAACCTGTTGTTTGTTTAGGAACCACCTCCCTGCAGTCTGTCCAGAAAGTCTCCACTGGAGGAGCTTTTTACTGAGGAAGACTCACAGAACATAATGTCACAGCTCCATGTCCATGAAGAAACAAGTGGACTGATGAAACAAGGCTGCAGATGTACCAGGACTTTCCACCAGCCGTTCTGTCTGAGGACCCTGCTGCTGGTGGTGGAACCAACACAAGACTTATCCTTTGCTGTCAGATCTTGCATTCTCATATTTGTGTTCAAGCTTCTCCCACACCCAGCAAACATGTTGTCCACTGCAGGAGACACTGTCTGTCCAGAACACTCACACAAACTGCCTGAGAAGTAGATATGATCATTTTCCTCAACAAGAACTGTTTCTGATTTTATACTGTACCTGCTGCTAACCTGGACTGGATTGTATAAGTTGCTCTTTTTTTGTAATAATAATAATAATTTAGTTTATTATTCTGCAGCAGGTTAGCCCATTTTCATTCATTCATTCACGTTTATTTGAACAAGGACAGCACAATAAACAGTGTTACATGTTAAAAACGAAGCAGCCGGTGTCTTGTACAAAGGTTTTCTAGCCACAGGCTAATTGGCAAACCCAGTCCTTGGTTGGACTTTTATATAAAAACAGCTAAAATAAAATTAAAATTTAATTAAGATTAAACAGTTCCCTCACACACATGCCTGCTCCTCTGTCCCATGGGGTTCAGTGTTCACATATATGGTTTTGTTTCAACCATTTTTTCACCTGGATATTAAAAACTCTAAGATCAGTCAATGTTTTTATTGCTGATGGTAAACTGTTCCAGATATGAGGACCTTTAAATGAGAAGGAGCATTGACCAAATGATGTTTTGTATTTTGCAGGTTTACAGTCTCCATCAACTGCACCTCTTGTTGCAACTCCTGAGCTGCTGACTTTTAAAATCATTCTGCTCACCAGCTCAGGGACAAGACCATTAATACATTTAAAAGTTAATTTTAAACAAGAAATTTTAAAAAATTGTCAAAGCTTAATAAGTTATATTTATCAAGTATTTTACAGTGGTGCCACTTCAATGGTTTTTGGTCTAGAACTTTCAGTGCTTGTGAGTACAACATCCTCATAGGTTTTAAAGCAGATTGAGTTGCTTGGCTCTAGACAGTGACACAATATGAAAAATGAGACATAATCATGGCATGTAGGTACAATTGAGCAGATTTTCCACATAAACAAGATCTTATAAGACACAAACAATTTATATTTGTCTTAATGGTTTTAAACCATTGTTATTGTTACTTGAGAAACATTGCTTGAATTGATTGTTTGGATTGAGTTTGATTTTGTTACTGTGAAAAAAGGGGCAGAAATTATAAGATTATTTCTTCTCTCTGCCACCTTTCATTTTATGTCTTTTCTATTTTACACTGTATGTTTATACATTGTTTTCTTTTATGTTGATGTAGAATGAATACATTTAATTAAAAAAAAAAACACTTTGCTAATGTGAGCCTCAAAGTTAGGTGGTAATTAGAATGACACCCAGATATTTAAACTCCTCCACCTTTTGGATTTCCTTTTGATCAATCACAATTGAAAAGTTACAGACTTTACGCCGGATAGTGAAACACATTGAGACTGTTTTGTTGCAGTTCAGAGTCAAACAGTGATTCTTAAACCACTGAGACACTCCCTCCATCTCCCTGTTCAGTAACTCTGCTGCCTGTTGTGGAGTCTTTGCAGATACATATATGATGGCATCATCTGCATACATCTGACATTTGGCGTATTTGCAACTGTCCGGTAAGTCGTTGATGTATAAACAGAAAAGCAATGGACCTAAAATGGAACCCTGTGGAACTCCCATGGTACATGTTTGGGGGCTAGATTTCATTCCATTAACTTTGACGGACTGTTATCTATTTTTTAGATTTGAGCTAAACCAGCTGATTGCTAACTTGGAGAAGTTATACTTACTGAGTTTATGTAGGAGCATGTCATGATTCACTGTATCAAAGGATTTTCTCAAGTCCAGCAACACTGCTCCAACTACCTTACCATCATCTAAAGATCTTTTAATATTGTCTGTAAGGTAGGAGGTAGCCAGTTCTGTTGAGTAACCAGAACAAAACCCAGAATGGACTGGTCAAAGAAGCTGTTTTTTTTCTAAATAACTAATAAGCTGCTCTGCTATGATGTATGTATGTATGTATGTATGATATACAGATACAGTATGTATGTATGTATGTATTTATGATGTATGTATGTATGTATGTATGTATGCATGTATGTATGTATGTATGTATGTATGTATGTATGTATGTATGTATGTATGTATGTATGTATGTGTGTATGATGTACAGTACGTATGTATGTAGAATAGAATATATCTTTATTGGCATATTTGCACCAAGGTACAAAGTTTTGCAATTGGCGCACGCACCATCCGAAGAGGGACGTACGCACGGAAGCCGCAGCAGTATAAAACCGTGCCGCCAACAATCAGATATGGAAAAAGGAACATACAGTCGAATAATCATTGGTATTCAAAAAATAATATATCACATTTTGTCTTGGGACACTCTATGATAAAGTCGAAAAAACTCTACCAGCTTCAGCACGGATAAAGACAAAGACATGTTGCATTTGATGTATAGTATATACATATGATGTATATACTGTACGTATGATGTATGTATGTATGTATGTATGACTTACAGTATGTATGTATGTGTGTATGTATGTATGTATGTATGATGTATGCATGGTGCATAGTATATACATATGATGTATATAGGTATGATGTATGTATGACATACAGTATGTATGTATGTTTGATGTATGTATGATGTATAGTATATACATATGATGTATGTATGATGTATGTATGTATGTATGTATGTATGTATGTATGTATGTATGTATGTATGTATGTATGTATGTATGTATGTATGTATGTATGTATGTATGTATGTATGTATGTATGTATGTATGTATGTATGTATGTATGTATGTATGTATGTATGTATGTATGTATGTATGTATGTATGTATGTATGTATGTATGTATGTATGTATGTATGTATGTATGTATGTATGTATGTATGTATGTATGTATGTATGTATGTATGTATGTATGTATGTATGTATGTATGTATGTATGTATGTATGTATGTATGTATGTATGTATGTATATGTATGTATGTATGTATGTATGAATGATGTATGATGTATTTATGTATGATGTATGTATGATGTACGGTTTGTATGTACATGTATGATGTATGTATGTATGTATGTATGACGTACAGTATGTATGTATGTATGATGTATAGTATACAGGTAGTCCCCGGGTTACGACGGTCTCGAGTTACGACGTTTCGCGGTTACGAACGCCCTCCCATTGAAAAGCATTGTTCGAGTTATGTGGTTTATGTGCCTTTACACCAGAAAATACTGAAACGAAACACTTAAACGAAACTTACAGGAGGGAGGGAGGGAGGGAGGGAGGGGGAGCTTGATGCGCTGGAAACTTACAGAAGAGACCGGAGCAGAGAAGGTCAGGAGGGGCTAATATGCTAACTCTGGACTGCTGGACCACGCGTGGAAATATAGAGACCTTATTTTTTGGAGCAGAGCTACAGCTGAGCAACGAGCTAACATGCTAACAGACATTGCTGTAAATGTTGTGGACCACGTGAAGCTGCAGGAGCTCTGAGGTGCACGAGCTAACATGCTAACAGACGGAGGAAGAATTGACCAGTTCCCAGTAAGAAATTAACTCTTTTTTTCCTTCATTATGGCTCCAAATGTACTGTATGTGTTTTTTGATAATTATGTAGGGTACTGTGTTAGGATAGGCGAAGTGCTTGGCAACTGTACAGTACCGTACATGTGGCCAGTGTGTATGTGTATTTCGACTTACGACGATTTTCGTGTTACGAACGGGCGTAGGAACGGAACTCCGTCGTAAGTCGGGGACCACCTGTATACATATGATGTATGTGTGTATGTATGTATGTATGTATGTATGTATGTATGTATGTATGTATGTATGTATGTATGTATGTATGATGTACAGTATGTATGTATGTATGTAGGTATATATGTATGCATGTATGATGTATGCATGATGTACAGTTTGTATGCATGTATGATGTATGTATGTATGTATGCATGATGTATACTGTATATGATGTACAGTTTGTATGCATGTATGATGTATGTATGTATATATGCATGATGTATGTATGTATGATGTATGTATGTATGTATGTATGTATGTATGTATGTATGATATATGTATGTATGTTTGATGTATGTATGCATGACGTGTGTATGTATGATGTATGTATGTATGATGTATGTATGTATGTATGTATGTATGTATGTTTGTATGTATGTATGATGTATGTATGTATGTATGTATGTATGTATGTATGTATGTATGTATGTATGTATGTATGTATGTATGTATGTATGTATGTATGTATGTATGTATGTATGTATGTATGTATGTATGTATGTATGTATGTATGTATGTATGTATGTATGTATGTATGTATGTATGTATGTATGTATGTATGTATGTATGTATGTATGTATGTATGTATGTATGTATGTATGTATGTATGTATGTATGTATGTATGTATGTATGTATGTATGTATGTATGTATGTATGTATGTATGTATGTATGTATGTATGTATGTATGTATGTATGTATGTATGTATGTATGTATGTATGTATGTATGTATGTATGTATGTATGTATGTATGTATGTATGTATGTATGTATGTATGTATGTATGTATGTATGTATGTATGTATGTATGTATGTATGTATGTATGTATGTATGTATGTATGTATGTATGTATGTATGTATGTATGTATGTATGTATGTATGTATGTATGTATGTATGTATGTATGTATGTATGTATGTATGTATGTATGTATGTATGTATGTATGTATGTATGTATGTATGTATGTATGTATGTATGTATGTATGTATGTATGTATGTATGTATGTATGTATGTATGTATGTATGTATGTATGTATGTATGTATGTATGTATGTATGTATGTATGTATGTATGTATGTATGTATGTATGTATGTATGTATGTATGTATGTATGTATGTATGTATGTATGTATGTATGTATGTATGTATGTATGTATGTATGTATGTATGTATGTATGTATGTATGTATGTATGTATGTATGTATGTATGTATGTATGTATGTATGTATGTATGTATGTATGTATGTATGTATGTATGTATGTATGTATGTATGAATGATATATGCATGTATGTATGATGTATGTATGTATGTATGAATGTATGTTACATTCAAAGCAAATTGTCCCTAGGTGTGAGAGAAAGAACGGGTTTTTTTTGTCTCTGTGTCCCTGTGATGGACTGGAGACCTGTCCAGGGTGTCCCCTGCTCCTCATATAGAGTCTGCTACAGATAGATGCTAGCAACCCCAAACTAAAGAAGTGGGTAAAGATAATGATGTATGGATAGATGACTGAATCAAAGTGACTCAGTAGCAACATTGAAAGGAACTTTTCTTGCTTTTTAGCAGAAAAGAATGTTCATTGTGTCCACCACTTGTTGAATCTTTATGCAAACACAGCTTGGACAGAATGTGTTCTTGTTTTTCTAACTTTGTGTCACTCTCACAGAGATGGCTGAGCGTCATGATGTTCAACACATCTTGAAGATGGCTCGTGAGCTGGTGCACAAAGTCCAGTCTCTGATGGACAACAAGTGAGGGCAAAAGAAGAGGAATGGGAATGTGTGTCCGGTCCTGCTGGAAAGTCAGCTCTGCCTCGTCCCTCAGAGACAGCCTCCTGGCCTCCACACATCCAGAGCAGGTCACAGGTGTCCGGGTCTCCTTCTAGCCCACATGAAGGTTCTGAGAGGGGGTTGGGAGTGTTGCAGTGACTGCCTAGCTCTGGAGTTCTGTTCTGTTTACACACCTTCACATGGGATGCCAATGGTGTCTGTTCAGATGTGGATTTGTCTGCATGCTATTGAGTTTATTCACACTGTGAAAGCATTCTCCCATTTCCCCAGTCCTAGTGTGTGTGCATGACAACACACACTCACAAACACACACACACATTATTTTAGCTCTGTTTATGCTCTATGGTCTTATATGAATGAAACTGTACGTACTAGATGCCTGTCAGGAAAGTTCGAGCGCTGTCAGGTTTTACCAAATGTGTTCCTTAGTGCGGCACCACAGGAGACCACAGGACGGCAGGGTTGACTCACAACATGGAGAAGCAGAAGCCTCAGCCATGAAAACGTTTTCATCAGTGACCAAATGGACTGTGCCAACTACCTTTTCTTGAGTGTTTTATACTAGCAAGTGTGTTTTTTCTTATTCACCCCCACTTTTAGTTTTTGTCTAAAGGTTGATTACAACACAAATGTTGCCTTTTATTAACAACCCAAGGTACTAAGATGCACTTTCTTGTGAGAGTATTTGTAGAGCTCCCAGTGAGGGGTTCAAATACAGTAATCTGGTGGTAGCCTGAGGTATCACACAATGACACGCTATTGTTAAAAAATAAAATCAAAAAGTCAGAATGAATTGCAACCAACTTTTCGAAACATAAACATATGTGGTCCCTGCTTCATAAAAATACTACAACATGGTAGCACAGCACAAACACAACACTGGCCTGATTGTTTTAAAGTCTGATTGTCAGATCACAGCAACCTCTTTACCATGTATATGATTCCATTAGGTGAAGTTATTAAACAGCAGGGGATACATTTTCATTGTTATTCTGATGACACACAACTATATTTGTCCATTAAACCCAATAAATCCAATCAGATACTTAGACTACAAGTATGTCTTAAAGACATAAAAACCTGGATGACCCTTAATTTTCTCCTTTTAAACACAGACAAGACTGACGTTTTGGACCTGAGCATCTTACGAATGAATTTTTCAGTATTTCGCCCTCCTTAGATGGCATTAATCTGGCCTCCAGTTCTAATGTTAAAAATCTTGGCGTTATTTTTGATCAGGACATGTCTTTTATCCCCCACATTAAAAACATCACTAGAACTTCCTTATTCCACCTGCCTAATATCACTAAAATTAGAAACAACTAAAAATTATGCAGAAAAACTGGTTCATGCATTTGTCACGTCTAGACTGGACTATTGCAATGGTTTGTTATCTGGGTGTCCAAATACTTCTTTAAAATGTCTTCAGTTGATCCAAAATGCTGCTGCCAGAGTCTTAACTGGAGTTAGTGGGAGAGAGCATATCTCTCCAGTTTTAGTTTCTCTCAATTGGCTCCCTGTCAAATCCAGAATTTAATTCAAAATTCTACTTCTAACCTACAAAGCTCTCAACAACCTAGCTCCATCTTACTTGTATATTACAGATCTTATTGTTCCATATTTTCCTCCTCTAAACAGTTGTTTAGAGGAGGCCGGCTCGTTATGTGTGAGGAATGTGTGATGCAGAGAAGCCGCTGTAAGATCAGTTGATCTGACGGCCAGGCTGGAAGCAGATGAGGACTTGCTCTCTGAGAGATGTTTCTGTTTATTTCAAAAACGTACATCTGAAAAACACACATTCCCCCCCAAGGAGTCATTTCTTGGGCTGCCTCTGAATCATTGTCATCCAGGTGGCAGTGCGGGAATGCAGACCGTGGATGTGGCGCAGAGGTTCAAAATGACATCAACGGCCTTACCCAGGGAACTCTTTGTCTCCTCTGGCAGGTCTGCTTCTTTCAGCCTCTTCGAGAAGCTGAAAGCCAGCAGGGCGATATTGTAGTTCGCCGCCACCACCAGAAACGAACATTGGTGAGCTCGGTTGAGACCTGAATGATCGTTTGGACATGCTTTCCTGGAGGGACCGGTCGCTGGTCCATCTTGGAAGCCTTTGCCCCAAAATGCCTCCATACGGCTTGGCTCCAGATGAGGAACCGAAGGAACTCCGCTTGGTAAAAGCCATCCACTCTGTTGGTGGAGACGGGGAGTCATCAACTTGCCGGGCCCAGTTGCAGCCTCGTTCCAGTGTGACGTCACAGCTAGGAAGGAGGGCCAGATAGGGTCTGGGCTCCGAGCTGGGACAGTGCCAAAAAACCTTCCCGCCAGATCATCCGATAGGGCGGGGAAGGAAGAGGGACAGAAAAAATCCCTTAGCGCTAGCTCAGCCTCCTGATTATGCTGGGCAATTTCAGGAGGAGAGCGCCGGGCCGAGTTGCAGCCTCGTTCCAGTGTGACGTCACAGTTGGAAAGGAGGGCCAGATAGGGTCTAGGCGCCGTGCTGGGGCAGCGCCAAAAACCTTCCCGCCAGATCATTAGATGGGGCAGTGAAGGAAGAGGGACAGAAAAAATCCCTTTGCGCTACCTCACTCTCCTGATTTATGCCAGGTAGTTTCAGGAGGAGAGCGCCTGCAGCTGAAAAAAACGTCCACTCTGGTGATGGAAGGGGAAGGTGGAGACGGGGAGTCATCAGCTTGCCGGGCCCAGTTGCAACCTCGTTCCAATGTGACGTCACAGCTGGGAAGGAGAGCCAGATAGGGTCTGGGCTCTGAGCTGGGGCAGCGCTAAGGCCTTCCCACCAGATCGTTCGATAGGGCAGGAAAGGAAGAGGGACAGAAAAAAGTCCCTTAGCGCTAGCTAAACCTCCTGATTTATGCCGGGCAGATTCAGGAGGAGAGCGCCTGCAGCTGAAAAAACGTCCACTCTGGTGATGGTTGCCGGGCCTGGTTGCAGCCTCGTTCCAGTGTGATGTCACAGCTGGAAAGGAGGGCCAGATAGGGTCTGGGCTCCGAGCTGGGGCAGCGCCAAAAACATTCCCACCAGATCGTTCGATGGGTCGGGGAAGGAAGAGGGATAGAAAAAAATCCCTTAGCGCTAGCTCAGCCTCCTGATTATGCCAGGCAGTTTTTAGGAGGAGAGCGCCGGCAGCTGGTAGCGGAGCGGTCACCGGCGTAGGAAAAAAAAGCCAGAGGTGGTTGAGCGTACGCTCGACCATGACTCTTAGGATGTTTTTAGGGCAGCGCTTAGCGGCATGTGCGCACCACGCACATTCCATGCAGGTTAATTTTAACCAAAAAAGGTTGCATATTGTGTGTAAAAATAGCAGGCCCTATAATTGCGCTAATAGAAGATGTGCGCTTTCTGTAGCCTTTCATGCAAAAACAATGCCACAAAGAACAGTTTTCTTCTTAGTTGTGGTTTTAATAATTAAATAAAGACATCACTCATCACTTCTCGCGGCTATGTTACCTGAAAAACTTCCCTGTGACATCTGTTAGCCGCCGTCATGTTACTCTCCAGGAGGGAGAAACAATGGGCTACAGTTAGCATCGCTTTAGCATGCCCTAAAAAGGCGCTAACAGCCGATGTGTGCTTTCTGTAGCTTGTCATGTGAAAACAACGCCACAAGGAACCATTTTCTTGCTGGTCGTGGTTTTAATAATTAAATAAAGACATCAGTCATCACTTCTTGCGTCTATGTTTCCAGAAAAACTTCTCGGTGATATCCATTAGCCGCCGCCATGTTACTCTCCAGGAGAGGAGAAAACAGCGGGCTACAGCTAGCATCGTTTTAGCAGGTCTTAAAAAGGTGCTAACAACCGATGTGCGCTTTCTGCAGTTTTTATGCAAAAAAACAACGCCACAAGGAACCGTTTTCTTCCTGGTCGTGGTTTTCAAATAATAAAGACATCACTCACCATTTCTTGCGGCCATGTTGCCTGGAAACTTTCCCGGTGACATCTGTTAGCCGCCGCCATCATGCTCCCCAGGAGGAAGAAGCAGAGGGGCTACTGTTAGCATTGCCTTTTCCGACGGAATCGTACAATTCGCGTCGCGGTTCTGACGAGAACAAAGGGCGGTGGCGTCGTTCAGCGAGTAGTTTTCCACCATGGAGAAAAAAAACTCGACATTAGCCTGTTAGCCTGAATGGGCTGCTCGGTGTCTCTCTTCTGGAAGAAGGAGCTCACAGAGGCGGCAGCGGGAGGTGGGGCGGGTGGTGTTGGAGCTGAACGACAACTTATCTTCTTCTCTAAACAGTGCTCGCTGGATGAAGAAAAATGGGGAGCCGATTTTCCCGCGTCACCGTATTTTATACGGACGGGGTGGGGCCCACACAGCAGGTGGACGTGGACTAAAGTTTTTCAGTGCGCGCTGACGCGCGGGGGAATACCCATTAGCGAAGGCCTTAAAGGGCGGAGCCTATACGAAATAGAACTGGATAATGTGTCAGCCTCATGGACAGAAACTGGAAGATGTTTCCACAAGAGAGAAGCCTGATAACTGGAAGCTCATTTATCAGCTCATGACAAATGCATAAACCAGTTTTTCTGCATCATTTTTGGACAAGATGTTTCTCATCTTATTGATATTACGCAGGTGGCAGAAAGCAGTCCTGGTAAGGTTGTTAATGTTGGGGTTAAAAGAAATATCCTGTTCAAAAATAATGCAGAGATGTTTAACTTTAGAACTAGAGGCCAAATTAATGCCATCCAGAAAAAGTTGGTCTGCAACAATTATTCCTAAGATGCTCAGGTCCAAAAACCACAACCTCTGTCTGGTCTGAGTTTAAAAGCAGAAAATTTAGGGTCACTCAGATTTTTTTGTCTTTAAGACATGCTTGTAATCTAAGTAGCTGATTGTATTCATTGGGTTTAATGGACAAATATAATTGTGTATCATCAGTTTAACAATTAAAATTTATACCATGCTGTTTAATAACCAGTGGCAGACCTGGAATTTCATACCTAGGCCTTCAATGGTGTCCTTCCTGAATATAACCACCTTATAATACCATCATTATCAGAGTCAGAGTCAGAGTCAGAGAGAATTTATTGTCATTTGCACCGCATGTAGTACATGTGTTGAAAACGAGATTATGTACACAGGGTCCCAGTTACATCCAACAACAAATGCAAGAGAAATACAATAATAACATCTAGGATTAACTAAGAGAGACATCACATCAGCTAGTAATACACTAAGCCCTAATGTAGTAGAAAAACATCATTATAAACAGCAGCACGAACATGAGCAGATGGTCACAGATGAACGCAGCAACAAGAAACAGATCAGTACAGTATCAGTATGATGTGACATTTTGCAGTGTTTATTCTTATTATTTATTTATTCATGAGTCTGACAGCCTCAGGGTAGAAGCTGTTTCTCAGTCTAGTGGTTCTACATTTGATGCTCCTCAACCTCCGTCCCGAGGGGAGTGGTGCAAAGAGTGAGTGTGCTGGGTGAGTGAGGTCTTTCATGATGCAGGTGGCTCTTTTTCTGCATCTGGAGGTGTAAATGTCTGTGATGGTGGGGAGACTGACTCCCACAGACTTCTGTGCAGCCTTCACCACTCTCTGCAGAGCTTTTCTCTCTGCAACTGTGCAGCCTCCATGCCACACGTTGATGCTGGAGCACAGGACGCTCTCCACTGCACACCTGTAGAACGAGGTGAGGACTGGGCTTCTCAGACCGGCTCGTCTCAGCCGTCTGAGGAAGTAGAGTCTCTGATGACCTTTCTTGATCAGGCTGGTGGTGTTATTGCTCCAGCTGAGGTTATCATTCAAGTGTACACCCAGGTATTTGTAGCTGGAGACCACCTCCACCGCAGATCCACCTATATACAGTGGGGTGTGGGTGTGTTTGTTCCTTCTGAAGTCCACAATCATCTCCTTCGTCTTCTTCACATTCATGTGAAGGTTGTTCTCTTTGCACCAGCTCTCCAGATGTTCCACCTCCTGTCTGTAGCTGGATTCATCATTATCTGTGATGCATCCCACCACAGCTGTATCATCTGCAAACTTAACAATATGACAGCCTGGATGTGTGGCTATACAATCATATGTGAGCAGAGTGAACAGAAGAGGGCTCAGCACACATCCCTGAGGAGAGCCAGTGCTGAGGGTGATGGTGGAGGAGGAGAAGTTGTGGATCTTCACGGACTGTGGTCTGTCTGTTAAGAAGTCTAAGACCCAGTTACAAATAGAGGGGCTTAGTCCAAGTGTGGATAGTTTGTCTATCAGAGTTTGGGGGATCATGGTGTTGAAGGCAGATGTGAAGTCCACAAAGAGCAGACGCACGTATGAGTCCTTCTGATCCAGGTGGGTGAGAGCAGTGTGGACCACGGAGGAGATGGCGTCCTCTGTTGATCGGTTCTCACGATATGCATATTGATGAGGGTCCTCGTTGATGTTGACGGCTGTCTTGATTATGACACCACTGCTACAGAAATAATCAATAATAAACACACATGCAGAATAATAGGGCGCTACATCACACAGCCAGGTTTCTCATGTAGCAAGAACAAATGTCATTAATGAAACTAGAAAGCCAGTTAACACAACTCAACAAGATTCCTTCCACTGCAGCCATAGTTGTGCCATGCACATATTTACCAAAACACATCAATATGACATGATAAATTGACAAAAATGTAAAATGAATTGAATAAAATGCATTTTACTCACCAAAAGTCTTTTGTATCACCATAGAAGCTAATGCTTAAAGTTGAGTCTGCTCTGTCGTGTTGCTGGCATACGTTTTAAATGGTTTAGGGCTGAGAATGTCTGCACAACAATTATCCTTTGATTCCCAACTGTTTTGGTCACTGGACCAATCAGTTACAGTACTTTGATTTTAGCTTTACATCATCATTCACAACAAATCCAATAACTTAACCAAAGTTTGTTTTGAGAAAAACTACAGTGGTCCCGAGTACCACCATGGACACTTGTAGCACAGTTTGAGAACCATGAGCTGTCGAACACTGAGAATTCATTACCCAAAAGATCTGGCACAGCTTACATGTAAAATTCTATGGATTACTGGAAGTCTGATCCAAAAAGTATTTTGTTAGCATTCAAATTAAATGGAAGTTATTTGTTTTAAATCTAGTATTGGAAGCTGAGAGTAGCTGCATGTCCTTTGTACTGGATTTTAACATGCGTAGATATCTGAAGGCACCATTTTCATTTTCAAACTCCTCGTCCTGTCAGGAAAAGTGGTTGCAATTGTTATCAGCCATCTGAAAATCCCAAACTGTAAAGCATAATTCTGTCTTTTAAAGAATGGTTTCAAGGCCAAACTTCCTCTGTGATCAGCGTTGCAGTAGGAAACAGCACATTCATGTTTGCGTCTGATGGAACCTTTTTGATACCGTTTCCTATCTGACCCAAAGTGTGACAACCCACACCCCTCAAGGCTGCATCTTACAGGTCATCCAGTATGGACCTCCACCTGTGATTCAAGTGCCAAGAGTCTTCCCCAATCCTGAAGTGTACTGTAGTCATGTGGCTCTCTGATCTCATTAGTCTGATCCCAGGAACAGTTGGTGGCATGGATGTACCGTCATGGCCTCCGCTTCCTCCTCCCTGCTGCCATGGTGACAGAGGTGGGTGGCACCAACTGAGGCCAATGGCAGAGCATTTTTCTTCCAATCAGGACATTGTGTACCAAAGCCTTGAAACAACCCCCTCTGCGGCATGATGACAATGTGCAATTTCATACTGCATCTTGGAGACTGACTGTTTACTACGTGTGTGAACTACTTCTGAAAATGGTGTTCTTAAATTCATTAACTACTGTGCAATTTATGTTGTTTGAGAAGCCTTCAAAGTGGCTGTACATATGAACCAAAAGCCCAATATTTGTATGAAGATTGAACATAAAGCTATAGAAATACTGTATATAACTTATTTTGAGATCTATTTTTCTGTTGGTTCCAACAGTCAGAGATGTAACCCATGCAGAGATACAGAGTGTGTGCAGACCATGTCTACTCGTTGACTGTTAAGTGTTCTCTATTAATGTTGTGCACTGACTTTAAGATTTTAGATTTCTATTTATTTAGAGGGTCGTTGGTTGCATTGCCGAATATGTATTATATGGATGTATCTTTTGCCTTGAATGTAATGTATCATTAAATAAGAGGTGGTTTATTATTGTGCTGCTCTGTCCTTTGATGCTGCAGAGAAAATATTTGAACATTTGAAACAATAAACTGTTGTGTTTTTATGACAACCTGGAAATGTGGACTGGTGCCAAAAATCGATTGGCTGCCAAATGGCAGCCGCGGGTGCGTGCACAGGAGGACTTTATCAAGAATTTAACAAGATTTACACTTAAAACAATTGTTTGTTTGCTCAACTTTATAGTAAAGGTGTGTCTCAGTCTAACTTTTACTTAATTAAAGGACTTTAACCGTCAAATCAGCTGTATTTCGAAAGTATTCACTGCCTCGGTGCTCCGGGAGCGTGCAGAGGGATGAAATCAGGAAGGAGGAACGCTGTGCATTTCTTCGAAATTTAACAAGATAAGCACCTAAAAACAATGACGGTAATTGTTTGCTCGACTTTATAGCAAATGTGTGTCTCTGTTGAAGTTTTACTTAATAAAAACACTTCAATGGTCAAATCAGCTGCATTTTGCCATGGCGGCGCAGCAAAATGCAGCTGATTTGACGGTTGCTCCAGGCGAGCTTGACAAAGGTGGCAGGCTACAGCAAGCCAATTGTGTCCTTAATAGCCACTTGTACCTAGTACATGACACAACTGCATGCCATGCAGCTTGAGTGCAATCTAGCGGCTGAAAATAGTAGTGTTAAATATTTTCAGTCAGAATGAATGAAAACGGTCATACATCTGCCGGTGCAGTCGCAGGATAACCGAGCGCAGCCGCTGGTCCGAGGCGGGTTTCGGGGCGAGGGTTCGATGAGCCCGGTCCAGTTCAGGTGGAGATGGAAGAGTGTCACGCCCGTAGATGTCGTACAGCAGGTTGGAGAAGAAGTATGTGGGGCGTCCGCTCTCAATAGACTCCAGTAGGCCTAGAAAACGAATATTCTGCCGTCTGCTTCTACTTTCTAAATCCGCTAGTTTAGACTTTAGTCTGGCGTTGTCCTCCTGAAGAGTTGAACAGATGTTTTCCACCTCCGTCAGGCGCTGGCTCAGGTCGTCAGTGGCAAGTTCCAGATGAGACACGCTGGCCATGTTCCTCCACCGCGAGCCGGGTCTGGTCCAGTTTGACATCCAGCTGATTGAAAGTTGCTTTGAACTCAGCTGACAGCACCGCACGGTGTTCCTCAAGCAGTGACGTAATAGCCTCAAGGGTTAGGCCAGCGTCATCCTTCTTACTCGATTTTGTCGACTTTTGAGACATTTTCAATTTAAAATCTTGAAAAGAAATGTTTAATGGAAGTTGTGTGTGCGATACTAGGCAAAAAAAGTAAATGTAGAGGGCTTAGTAGTGCTAAGAATTAAGATTTAACCGGAGTACTGGCAAGCACGACTACTCCATCTCACGACCACACCCAACTCCACACTGTATGACATTTAAGGAGACATAACAACAATAAAATACAAACTTTATATCTGTAGTTGGTGGTTTGGGATGAAATCAAGTCTGTATGATAGTTTTATGTTGCTCAGTTTCTTCTACTCAACAGTTTCTGTTGACAGTCACAGAAACACTGGAGCAGAGCCTAAAAACTGTTGGTTCCCTTTCGGTCAGTACACTCGGTACAACACAGTAGTATGGGGACTGCGCCCTCGCGAGACCAACCTGAAGAAGTTTCTTTCAACACGCCTGTCAAGGCAAATGAGACTGCTGCATACTCAGGAGGCCCCGTCCTCCTGGACTATAAATTTGCAGCGTGGTCTCATTTCCCTAATCTTTTTGCACTTCACCTTGCTTTAACCTGATTGTAGGTCCCTTGTATGTGGCTTAACTGTCAGACTGACACGATTTTTTAATTTTCATAAAATTGCTCAAAATATATAATCATTTAAATATGTTCGTTTTTGCAAACAAAATGATAAATCACTTTCATTTTGCTTTAAAAGTGAAGAGATATGACACTGTTTGATACTTTTACTTACTCTATATGCTCAAGAAGTGTTACTGTTTGATCAGGTATTCCCTACATTTATCCAGCGCAGGTAATACATTTACTACTTCGGGTTGACACGTAACATTACAGATACACTCTGTGAAACAACATATGACACTAATTATAACTTTAAGAGAACACAACATGAATTGAATCTTCATACATATTAGAGCTCATATATAGAGACACATTTACATATTAGATTAATGACACACACACAGCTAGGAATCATTAGCGATCAATTAGTGTAGTTGCCCACACTCTGCTAAAATTCTACTAATAACACAGCAAACTTAGAGTTTTCAAACTGCACAAGATAAGGTCAGTGCAGCAACCTTGAACACCATGGTAACGAGCTAGAAGCAGACAGTCTAATCTTGAAACATCCAATTGGAACACGACAAGATGCAAATATCAGAAGAACACACTATCACGGAGTTGAGCACTTTTGGGGGAACACCGCGGAGGAAGGTTCTGTATTTCTGCTCCCATTTATATGCATATAAATGTATTTTATGTCTGTACTCTGATTAAATTGTAACCCTTATGCTTGTCACAATAAATTCTTTTTTATACAAATACTCTCTCTCTCCTTGGAGCACGTCTATAAGAGTTCAGGACTCTTCACATGGTGACCCGACGTTTCAAGAGAGGGAGACAGACGACGGAGCAGCTTCTGGCAGCCTGCAGAGTTGGGCCTCATAGATGAAGGTAAGACGTGCCTCTTTGATTTAAACCACAAAACGTCTATTTGGCCATAAATAAAATTTTAGTCATCTCTGCATTTGGCCAGGACCTGTCTCGTGATAAAGACAGTGACAGTTTGTTAAGCTAAATATATCCTTTCTGGCCATTTCTGACAGCTGGGTTCGGTTTAATCAGACGCTGTGAGCTTCGCCTCAAACCGGAAGTGGGCTCTCGGAACCACTCGGGACCGTTCGGCCGGGTTCGGGCCGAGCCGCGTGTGTGGTGCGCGTGTTCGTTGGTTTTGGTTTCATGTGTGTCGTCTGTACGTCGTTAATATTTTATTACTTACTTTTTGGGGGACAAACGTGGTCGATTTGGCTTGTCAGTAGTTTTTTGCTGCTGCTGGTTTCACGGGGGCGGGTTTTCCGTCTAGTGACCAGAGGGGGATGCAACAGCTCATTGGCTAGTTTCGTTTCACGTTTCCGGGTACGTTCGATTATCAGTAGCTGGAATCGGCGGCCCGTCTTGTTTGCACGTATGTACGTTTAGGAATTTCTCGGTTCCGATGCGTCACTGCATGAGGAGACGGCCGCTGCCGCTTGTTTGATATATCGTAACGTTTTCCCGATGCCCGGTGTCAAGTCAATGGGACACACCGGAAGTCACTGGGAGAGTGAACCTCCGTGTCTCTGTGTTTCTCGGGAACTCACCGGAGTCACGTGGGAGGTGAAAACACCTTCGGGGTGCCCTGCGTCGGCTTTGCTACCTGACATGGTGGAATTCGCCCTGGAGGTGCGACCGTGGGCGGTCTGAGAGGGGAAGCACGCTCATTATTTAAATGTGGTGGTGCTGATTGGTTGTTGTTTAATTCGTTTTATTAAGTGTTCTGTTTTGTTCGTGCTGCGTTGGTAATTAAAAAAAGGGGGAATGTGTTTTGTGTATACTCACACTGCATGAGTATAAGTTGTTCTTAATTGTTTGTGTCGACTCAGAGTGTTTTGTGAATTTTCTTTTTGGAGGAATGAAAATAGGAATAACTGAATAGGATTTTAAGAACTTAAATTGGACTGGTGATATGGTTCATTAAAGCTTCTTTTTGAAGGAATGAAAATAGGAAGAACTGTTTTAAGAACTTGAATTAGACTTTTAAGTTATATAGGCATATTTATAGGTCACAAGGAAAATAATTTGAAAATAATTTAACAAAAAAAAGAAAAAAACCTTGAACAATCTCTGAGATGGAAAATGCTAGATAAAATTTTAACAAACCCCACATTATATGGACCATATACTGTAGCTACGTACGGTACAGATAAAAAATAAAAGATAAAAACTAGGACAAGCTAAAACTAGGACAAGCTATCTGAGGATTAAATAATCACTACTGTACTGACAAGACATAGGCAGTAGATAATGAAGAAATGATAAAACAAAACATTGACGCGCTGAGGTTAGAACAAAGTTTTATTTAGATCATTTAATATATGAACAAACGTAGTCTCCTCCACCTCAGTACAGTAGTTGGTGCTGGTTTCCTGAAACACAAAATAAACATTGCATTAAAACAGTTTACATTCTCCATTTTAAATAAACAAATAAAATATTTGCGAACAGTTCGAAACAAATTGATTAGCGCCGAATGAACCTTTAAGGTTTAAGGGATTGTTCGAGAAGGATTATGACCTTCTATCTCAATAATTTTAGGTTATAACACAAACAAACAGGAAATTTGGAAATGCAGTGGGACCTCCCGTTAGCATAGCATAGGCTGTCCGACAGCGGACATTTTATAGCTTTGTAACGTAGACAGCTCACGTCGGATTCGCTTAACAAAACTTACAGTGGCGCGTCGTGTAGAGAATCGATATTGACTTTAAATAATCCAGATTTAGTTTTCGTGGACGAACTTAGCAGCTAACAGCAAAGCTAACGACCCATTAGGTCCTACATGGTTCACGAGGCATCGTCTTTATAATTTGTGTATAGGCCGTCGGGATGTGGAACCGAACGTATCATACTTGTGTTTTCTCATATATAAGAAACAGGGAAATTTGATTACCGATTGGGAAGACGTTCTTTTGTGAATAACTCCAGTGAATGTACACGTCTTGTGAGCGTTGACCGGAAGGAGGCAGGAGGGACGCAAACACACAGTCATTTCCTGTACAGCCTGAGTATTAGGGGGACCCCTAATGGACGAAAAAAGGTACTGCAGACAGAAGCGTAATAATTTCTAGAGAAACCAAACACAGGTCGGAGTCACTTTTATTTATAATTTAATTTAGTCATCCGGTTGGGTTATTTGTTCTGAAACATTTAATAAAAGTAAAAGGATGCAGGTACAGATTTTAATAACTGTTTGGAGTCAGATGAATAAAATAAGAGAACAGGTGGGGCTGACAACCTCTCTCCCCGTGTACAACACAAAACATTTAATTAAATGGGCACACATAGGGGGTATTAACACGTAGCACAATGGAAGTTAAGTTTGATATTGGCTTGTATGAATTATGGACATTAAAAGCAACAAGATGACAGATTGGGGTAAAGAGGGAATAGCCCTCACAAACAGGTCCTGAATAAACACACCTTTATTTTAATCAATATTTTTCTATTGAGGACATAGAGTGAATCGCAATTTATAACAAATGGAGAATTGGACTTTAAAAAATCGACTAATAGTTCTATACCTGGAACAACAGGCCAAAATGAACGAGCCCATATTTTGACTTTGGATAAATGAGCAACTAAGCTTAACGATTTCAAATTGACAATTTAGGAGGGCATCCCGCGGTGCCGTTTAGACACAAAAATTATACACAATACATAAATACAGATCTTAGAGGGCTCAAGGAATTGGCTAATGCTCAAATATACTAGGTACTAGAAAACAATTCATGATACAGTAGTTTCTGAAATTAAAGTGGGCTACAACATTTTTTGGTTTCAGGTTAAACTGATTATTTCACATTTAGGTAAACTAATGTTTTGGATCTGTTGTGCAGATCAGATTAAAAAGATGTCTCTGTCGAAGGATCCATAATAAAGCTCGTTAACAGATGATTAATTTGATCCTGGTCTGTTAATGATTTTCTATTTTTTCACTTTTTGAAATAGCTTCATTGGACAGAGTGCATGGAACGGGAAGAGTAAATCTGATGGATCCCACCACATTTTTGCAGAACACTTGGTAGTTGAACACATGCATTAGGGCAGGACTACTGTATATCCAAAACACATGCAGCATCTGACCTTTGACTCTCAGCTACTGGGGTTATTGATCGGATCGGATCAGATTTAATATGACGTGTGTCCAGAACTGGCTCACTGTGACTTCACTGGGAACAACATGGCTGGACTCATATGCAGCCCTGCTCAAAGAACTTTCAAGGGGCTTATACCAGACCAAATGAAATCAAGGCACTAAATGAAGGCAGCACATTGGACTGTCAACCAAGATAAAGACTGTCCACAAAGACTTTCAGCCAAGCAGAAACAAAGACTTTGTCAAAGAACTGTCAAATCACGGTCATCAAGCACAAATGGCCAGAACATGCCGTCCGGATTTGAGGGCGTCCGGGACGGGAAAATCAGCTCAGTGACATCACACTGGAGACTGGTACAAGACACGGCTGAATACATTCTCCAAAAGAAAAAGATGAGGAGAACGGTCCTGAAGTCACCCATTTCAGCAGTCCGGCGAAGGCCGCACCCCATATTGAACTGTAAGGATCTGTCAGTGATCTTAGTATCAGGGATCAAATCTACAGTTGCTATGATAAATTTTTAAATGAAACACAAATACACATATGGGGCGGCAGTGGCGTAGTGGTAAGGGCAGTCGTCTCCCGATCGGAAAGTTGGCGGTTCGACTCCCGGGACCCGCACCATGTGTCGTTGTGTCCTTGGGCAAGACACTTAACCCTGAGTTGCTCCCGGTAGGACTGGAAAGCACCTTGCATGGTAGTCTGCCGCCACCGGTTTATGAATGTGTGTAGCATTCAATATATGTGTAGCACTTTGAGATTTTCAGTAATGAAAAGTGCGTTATAAATTGAATTAATTATTATTATTATTATTACATTTAGGACCTGCCAGCGCGGGCCTCATGATTCTTAGTTAGACTGTACTTATGTGGGTCTGACAAGTTACTTTTTCTGGTTCCAGTAACTCTGTGGTGAAGCTTAAAGATGACAGGGGAAATGATCCCAGCTCCTGACCCTAAAACGGGTTAAAACATAGATTTTTTGGCAGGTTAAATTGGCTTATCCACATACATTCATACAATTTCTTTTTTTTTTAGAGCTGAAGAGAGGGTAGCAGGTGTCCTTCGCAGAGTGCATGACGGGAGTCTGATTTGCAATGACAGATATACTTGAGTAAATATTTATAATCTTGTGGAAAGTAGTGATACTTCAGATCACCTTTAGCCATATGGGTTTTGGAACCCAAATTAGAGGTGGCAATAGGCCGGGCCTTGGGGAAACCTTTTTCTGGAATCCTGACAGAGAATGGTAAATTTAAACACTGTTTCCAATTTGACGACCAAACAACTTTTGTGTGCTGACTTCAGGATTGAAACAAGGGAAGAGTGTTGTTTCATAAGGGTGGAGAGGTTGACGAAGGTTCTTAAAAATAAAAAATGACAAATGTTCCTAAAAATATAGAGGTTGAATTTGGTCCTCAAAATAACTAGGTTGATAAGGGCTCCTAAAATTCCTAAAAATGAAAATACTTCCAAATTAACTAATAGAGGGTAAATACATTTTACTATATAAAGCGTAATAAGGAGAACTGATAAATTGGCGTTAGAAACAAAATCCACTTGCGTCGATGTTGAGCGTGGCGTCAGTCTTGAACGTTTATTTTCTTTAATCAGGTCATGGAGGGAGGAGTATCGGTGTAAGCATTTTCTTAAATAGGAAGACAACTTAGGAAAAGGTTAGTTCATACAGAGGTTTTAGATTCTGAATGAATGAAATCGTCACTCATAAAGCATGAGACGTCTTAAAGGTTTATATGAGCAATTAACAACAATGTTTTTTCCTCTGTGAAGCAGATCTCTAGGATGGGGGACGCCCCTTGGAAATGTTTCCTGGCCTGCAGGCTCAAACCACTCAAACCTGAAGTGGAACTGATCAGAGTTTTTTTTGTGGAAATATGGTGGTTCTGTAGATTAGAGCTGTCATCGGGCCGGAAATCCACGGCCCTACCCTACCCGAGCCCTTAGTTTAATTACCCAAGCCCGAGGGAGCCCGCTCATTTCCTAGAAATCACCGCCCGACCCGACCCTACCCGATTAAAAAAAAAACAAAAAAAAAACACTACCTTTATTTATTAAAAAAATAATGGTCGAAAACAGCCTATATTGCACAACCTGGCTTGAATTATAACAGTAACAGTGATAAAGAACAATAAAAAGTATCACAAATATATTAATAAGAACTGCACAAACATGAACAAAATAAAACGCGCATATATCAAGATGGCTTTGTTTGCGCCGGCCGGAGCGGCCGTCAGCTGCGCAGCCTCTTCAGCTGTGAAATCGGTCAAGAAGTTTTTCTACTTACATGGCTTACATGTTGTCATGTAAGAACAATATCGCGTCCACTGTAGCAGGTTTGAGAGATGTCCTCCTCTGATCGATTGTGAGTCCAGCCGCGCTGAAAACTCTCTCGCTGCTGCTGCTGCTCGCTGGGATGCAGAGCAGCAAACTCAGCAAAACTCCCACTCAGCAAAAGAACTTGATGTTGTTCTTCTTTGTTTTGATGGAGGAGGTGTGAGCGCGCTGCTCGCGGTGACTTTTGATGTTGAAGCTTCAGGAAGTTCAGGTGCGGCAACTTGTTCCGCCGCAGATGAGAGCAGTGTGCGGACGTGAGCGTGCACCTGACGCACGTCAGCTGCTGGGCTGAGTTGCGCAATTTAGTGGCTGCGCTGCGGTTTTCACCATCTAAATTCACTCTATTAATTATTTCCTCATCAGTAAACTTACTGCCTTATATTCTTTACAAGCAGATTAAAACAATTTTATATTGTGTGCATTTTTATTTAGTTTTGTTTGTGCTGTATGATTAAAAAAACCCACATCAAAGCCCGAGCCCGACCCGGCCCGCCAATCAAACGCAAAAATATGGCCCTACCCTACCCGAAGTCGGGTAGGGCTCGGGTAGGGTAGGGCTCGGGCGAAGAAACGACACCTCTACTGTAGATTGATACACAATTGACTTGACTAGACGACAGGTGACTTATTGACTCAGGAATAAGGTGTATAGAACCACAGGGGTACAATGTTTTGTGAATTCTGTATTTCCACTGCATGCTATGTTACTGTTATGTGTAATTTCTGCTATAAGCTGAGTGAAAAGGTACAGTGTTTTTGTAAGTATGAACCGTCTCAGACTACTCATAATCAACCCTAATGAAGATTAAGCCTCTCCTAAACTCTACTAACATGCATGATTCTTTCTTTGTAATACGATTTAAATTTTATTGAGTTTGTTTGTGGCGGAGATAACGTTGCCCCCAACAGGCGGATCTAGGACTGTACCCCTTGAACTGGGTGAGGATGGAATTTAATTTTATTTGAACAATTTTTATTATCACTATTGAAAATATTAGCTTACCTCATTGAGATTAGAGGATAAAAAGTATGATTGATTCAACAATGATATGTAGATTGTGCTCATTAGGAGTCAACCAGGCCTTCACCAATCTCTTAGAGGAGTGAAGTGGGTTAAACCAAGAAGGCCCTATGTTTAGTCTAACAATTCGAAGCTTGTGGTCTAGAGTTTCTCAACAGATTTCAAAGGAGGCAAGACCAGATGGTCCTGGTCAGTATGAACCAGTACGAGGTCACTGAATGCACATCCCAGACAGTGCGTGGGAATGCCAGGGGATCCACACGGTTCCATCTCAGTGAACGTGCTGCAGCCAAAGAGTCCCACCATCCTCTGAACCCGTTCGAGGCGGCCCTGGTGGAACATCAGGGCTAAAGTGCTCCCCATTGCATCGGGAGCAGGTTGGGTGCACGTCGAACGAGTGGTGCAGGTTCTTCATCCTTGATCCAGCGGTGCA